>LLCB01000322.1:0-64906 GCA_001414345.1 Hymenoscyphus infarciens | reverse complement strand
CTAATATAAGTTTAAGAATAGAGTATTATAGATTTATAAGTTTAATATAAGTAAAAAAGTATATAGTTAGGTTAGTAAGGCCTTTTATAGACGAATTCTCTATTAACTATTTATATTTATTTATATTCTAGAATACTTAATATTATAAAATAAAGCTTATTTATAAGAGATCTTAAAGATAAGAGAGGCTTCTATTAAATATAAATATTACTCTACTATTACTAAAAAAGGTAGAGTATATAAGGCTACTATTATAGAGTATTAGAGCCTTATAACGTTTATTAAAAAATTAATAACTTTATAACTTTATAATCTCTTAATTAACTAATATACTATACTTAATACCTATTAATCTATACTAGTATCTACTATATATAATATAATTAACTTAATTAAATAATAAAAGTATAAAATAATCCTTTATTATAGTATTAGTAAATATACTCTTATTAAATAGAAAGCTATCTTACTAATAATATATAAGAAAGGCTTTACTAGTAGTTATACTAAGCTATTATATAAGATTAATTATATTTACTTCATCTTTTAGAAACTATTCTTAATTCTATATTACCTTATAATACCTTTTTATTAAAAGATATAGTATAATAAAGCCTTTCCTAATATACTACCTCTAAAAGCTATATATACTAAAGCCTTAGTTACTAGTAGTAGTAATAATATAGATTATTTATATAGTAATTTACTATAAGATTAAAAGAAGTTTATAAATCTAAAAGAATATACTAAATATTTAGACTTAGACTCTAAAAAAGTAATAAATAAATTTATATAATCTAAGTAATAAGTATCTTTCTAGAAGGAACTATAGAAGTATATTTTAAAACCTTAAACTAAATAAAATATTAAAAAGAGAAAGAGCTAATAAGGATCTAAATTAAATAAAGTATAATAAGAATTAGAAGCTAGAAAGTCTAGTTAATAAGTAAAATATAGTATACCTATTATTAATATATATAATTAGAGAGAAAAGAAGTATAAGGCTTAATTTCTATTTTATATATATAAGATAACTATAATAAAAGATAGTCTTTTTACTAATTATATAAGTAATATAATATAAAATAAGATTAACTAGTAGATCTAGAATCTCTATTATAATTAGTAGATATTATAATATATAAGCTATATAAAGATACTATAAGTAAAGAAGATAGCTAGAGATATAGAACTAGTAAATTCTTCTAGAAAGGTATTAAAAGGTAAGAAAGGTAGGTACTATATTTCTTAAACTAGTCTTAAATAGTTAGTACTAGACTTAAATAACCTACTATCTTATCTTTAATATAGTATAGCTACTACTAAGTAAGGCTTACTTAGTTCTAAAGCTACCTCTACTAAGTACTAATCTATAAAATCGCTTATAAAGTATATATTTATAAAGAATAATACTATATCTAAAGAGGAATTTATAGAAGTAAATAAGACTAAAATAGAGAATACTACTATTAATAAGAGAGATATTAGTAAAGAAGATAAAGTAAGTAAAATAGAGAAAGATATTAGATAATCTAAATAGAAGTAGCTTATCTTTATTAAGAATCCTAATAATATTTAGAATAAGTCTACTATATATAGTATATATATACTTCTATAAATTACTATTTACTAGAATAATAATCTAGTACTTATTAAAAGATTAGTATAAAGACTAGAGTTATAACCTAACTTCTTAGTAAAGATTTAAAAGATAAAGATAAAATATTAAAATAATATTATTAAAGAAATTATAAATAATACTATAATTAAACCTAAAGAATATATAGCTAAAGAGTAAGACCTTTTATAAATAATTAAAAACATAATAGAGAACTCTATCTTTAAACTAAGTAATTACTTTAATATATATTAAAAGATATATTTAGATCTTAATTACTCTATCTTCTCTTAAATACTTATTACTTACTTATTTCTCTTATAGTAAGTTATAGCTATTAATACTATATTTATAATTAAAGAGTTAGAATATAATATTATCTTATTTAGAAATAAGGTTAGTATAGAAAAGACCTTATTTATAATTAGATTTATTTATAAAGTATATTTAGAAAAGCCTTTTTAAAGTATATAAGTACTAATTAATAATAGTCTATATTAGTTTACTATAAGGCTCTAGTAGTTTATTATAGTCTTAAGAAATCCTATTATATAATAAAGTACTTCTAAAAATAATATAAGAAAATAAGTTAAAAGCCTATTAAGCTTAAATAGAATAGTAGACTATTATAGCTATAGTACTTCTTTTATCTACTATTATTAATTCTCTAAAATATAGCTATTTTTAAGAAGTTCTTAAATCTCTTAATTTCTTTAATATATAATAATAAATAAGTAAAGATATATAATATATACTTTAAAGTAGTTAGAGAATTAATTAAAACTAACTAGTAGACTTACTCTTTTCTAAATAAAAAGAATAAGAATAATATAGCTATAGTTATTATCTCTTTTATTAGTATAATAACTAGTTAGTATAAGCTATAAGGCCTTTCTCTCTAGTAATAGAAGAATAGCTAGTTAAAAGAATCTATATACTATCTAGACTATTATACTACTCTAGATCTAATATAGCCTAGCTATATTAGTAGTTATTTTACTAGAGACTATATAAATAAAGTATTTAATCTAAAGAATTTATATATAAGAGAGAATAGCTTAGTATATTTTTTTAATAGCTTCTATATCTTAGCTAATATAATTTTTTTTTTTAATTCTATTACTAATATTCTTAGAATTACTTATTTATTAGAAGCTAGAAAGAACTAGAAATTACTAAACTAATTAGCTAAATAGAGTATTAATTTATAAATAAACTTATTTAAGCTAGATAATAGATATTTTATATAAGTTTTATATAAAACTATTTATTATATTAAAAAATATATTTAGTTAAGTAAAATTAAATAAGACTTTAAGTATAATCTAGTAAAGTAGAAGTTATACCTTAGTTATATTCTTAAAAATATTATAATTAAATATACTTAGTCTTTTTTAAATCCTAAAACTAAAGACCTTATTAGAAATAGCCTTATTTATCTTATATACTACTAGTTATATAATATATTTATACTAGATAAGCTTTTAGAGTATACTTATATATTATACCTTTTAATAAAGAAGCTTATATACTATTATATAAAAGATAGGAAATTAGTCTAGAACTATTAGAAGTATTATCATCTACTATTATACTATACTACTAAACTACTATTTACTTAACTCTAGTTTAACTCTAGTTTAACTCTAGTTTAACTCTAGTTTAACTCTAATTTAGCTCTAATTTAAATTAAGATTAACTTAGAATTAGATTATATTCTAAGTAGTTTTAAACTAGTTTAGAACTAGTTTAGAACTAGTTTAAAACTAGAGCTAAATTAGTTTAAAACTAGAGCTAAATTAGTTTCTTTATCTATAATACCTTAAACATATCTAATTTAGAGTTAACTTTAGTTTTAAACTAGTTTAAAACTAGTTTAGAACTAGTTTAGAACTAGTAGAACTAGCTTAGAACTAGTTTTAAGCTAGTTTTAAGCTAGTATTAAAAAAGACTTAAAAATAAAAAAGCTAGAAAAAGAGCTTAAAAAAGGACTTAAATTTAAAATTATATAAAAAGGTATATATTATATAACTATACTACTCTTATATAATACTTATATGCCCTCTACTAGGGTTTTGAGCTAGTATCAACTTAGACTTAATACCGGTTTAATACCGGTTTAAGATATAAGTTATTTCTTAAAGTAGCTCTAATACGTTTTATAAAACGATTTAAAGTAAGAAACCAATTTATAAAACAATTTAAGATAATTTAACCTAATTTATAAAACAATTTAAGCTAATTTATAAAACAATTTAAAGTAAGAAACTAATTTATAAAACAATTTAAAGTAAGAAACCGATTTATAAAACGATTTAAAGTAAGAAACCGATTTATAAAATAATTTAAGGTAATTTAACTTAATTTATAAAACAATTTAAGCTAATTTATAAAATAATTTAAAGTAAGAAACTAATTTATAAAACAATTTAAAGTAAGAAACTAATTTATAAAACAATTTAAAATTAGAAACTAACTTATAATCTAGCTCTTAACTTAGTTTAAAAAATATATTAAAAATAAAGTACTTAGAAGAAAAAATAAAAAGTCTAAAAAGAGTGTTTTTTTTTTTAAAAGCGATTTAAGTAGCTTTTTATATATTAACTTTAATTAGTAATTATATATTAATAATCCTTAGAATTAGAGCTATAAGTATATAAAAAATAAAAGTTATATAACTAAAGTAGGTTATATAGTAGAGCGTAGCTTTTATACTAGAGTCGCTCTTATTAAATATAGTATACTATATATAACTAGCTATATAACTACTAAGACCTAGTATATAGGCTACCTCTACCTTTAACTTTAATATCTTTAACTTTAATACTTTAACATCTTTAACTTTAATACTTTACTTTAATAATAATAATAATAATAATAATAATAACTATTTATTAATATTACTATTATATTATATTCCTTACTTAATATTAGGCTACTTATTAGTATTATAATCTAGGTTATATTTATTATATTTACTACCTTAGTTATTTCTATGTTACGAAATAATAATAATATACCTTTTATTTTTTAATAATTTAGATATATTCTATAGTTAGACTTTTAGTAGAGTAAATTAGAAGCCTTAAATTAGTTACTTAGCGAATTAGAAGCATTAGATTTATTATCTACGTTATTACTGTCGCTATTACTATTACTATTAGTATTACTTTTATAATATATACTATTTCTACTCTTACTTCTTAAACTAACGTATATACTTTATAGTTTCTAACTAACTAACTAACTAAGTAACTAATCTAACTAATTAAATTAAAGTATATATATAAGAATAACGTTATTTAAGTTAGTAGAACATTTAGTAGAATAATTAGTAGAATTAGTAGAATTAGTAGAATTAATAGAATTAGTAGAAGCAGGACTCAGGTATTTAGGTATATTATATAAGAGTAATATAGCTATATAATATACACCTAATCACATAATTTCAGTCTTTTTTTATATATATTCTCTAGTAATTTTAAATAGTTTTTAGTACTAATATAATACTACTCTAATACTAAGTTACTACTAGTTTAAGGCAGGTCTAGAATTAAGTTAAACTAGTGTCTAATACTAACTCAACTCACTAACCTGGTTCATAACCTAGTTCAACTTGCTAAAACAAGTTAGGTTTTACTACTATAAATCATCTTAAGTCGGTTTTAAAGTATATTTAACCTAGTTCTTAAATCATTTTAAACTACTTTAATCTAGTTTATAAACTAGCTCGAACACGCTTCTAGAATCAGTCTAAATCACCTTAAGTTAGGGTTAAACCAGATTCAACCCCGTCTTAAAACCCTCGCTAGTTAGTAGTAAAGTAATTTGCTTAACACTAATTCGACTCCGATTCGACTCCGATTCGAGTCTGGTTTGAATTAAGGTCGACCTAGAGTCGGATTAGTATCAGAATAGTTCTATTAGTTCGGAACTGATTCGGAACTAATTTAGAACCGGTTCAGAACTAGTTTAGAGAGGTTCGACTAGTTTAGAGCTAGTTTAGAACGGATTTAGATCTAGGTCTAAAAGAGAGCTAAATCAGTTTCTTAATCTATAACACCTTGAACGCATCTGATCTATAGTCGACTTTAGTTCCGAACTAGTTTTAAGCTAGTTTTAAGCTAGTATCGAAAAAGAATTAAAAGAGCTTAAAAAAGGACTTGAATTTAAAATCACGTGAAAAGGTATATATTACGTAGCTATACTACTCTTATATAACATACTTGAATGCTTAAGTCCTACTTCTACTAATTCTACTAATTCCACTAATTCTACTAATTCTACTAATTATTCTACTAAATATTCTACTAACCTAAATAACGTTATCCTTATATATATACTTTAATTTGATTAGTTAGATTAGTTAGTTAGTTAGTTAGTTAGTTAGTTAGTTAGTTAGTTAAAAACTATAAGGTATATACGTTAGTTTAAGAAGTAAGGGTAGAAATAGTATATATTATAAAAGTAATAGTAATAGTAATAGTAATAGTAATAGTAATAGTAATAATATAGATAATAAATCTAATACTTCTAATTTACTAAGTAACTAATTTAAAGCTTTTGATTTGCTTTATTAAAAGTCTAATTATAGAATATGTCTAAATTGTTAAAAAATAAGAGGTTATTATTTAATAACGTGGAATTAACTAGAGTAGTAAATATAACGAAGACGACGTAGATTATAAGGCTAATAAGTAGCCTAATACTAAGTAATAAATATAATATAATAGTAAGAGAGAGTCGACGTCGTCGTTGTTATTATTATTATTATTATTAAAGTATTAATATTAAAGTATTAAAGTTAAAGTATTAAAGTTAAAGTTAAAGTCGAAGATAGAGGTAGCCTATATACTAGGTTTTAGTAGTTACGTAGCTAGTTATATATAGTATACTATATTTAATAAGAGTAACCCTAGTATAAAAGCTATACTCTACTATATAACCTACTTTAGTTATATAACTTACTAAATTTATATACTAGTAGCTTTAAATTTAAGAACTACTAGAATATAAAAATTATATAAGGTTTATATATAAAAAGTCTCTTAAATTACCTTTAAAAAAAAAAATACTCTTTTTAGACTTTTTTTTTTCTTCTAAGTACTTTATTTTTGATATATTTTTTAAACTAAGTTAAAAGCTAGATTATAAGTTAGTTTTTAATTTTAAATTATTTTATAAATTAGCTTAAATTACTTTAAATTATTTTATAAATCGATTTCTTACTTTAAATTATTTTATAAATTAGTTTAAATTCTCTTAAATTGTTTTATAATTCCTTTGAATTATTTTATAAATTAGTTTCTTACTTTAAATTATTTTATAAATTAGCTTAAATTCCTTTAAATTATTTTATAATTCCTTTAAATTATTTTATAAATTAGTTTCTTACTTTAAATTATTTTATAAATTAGCTTAAATTACTTTAAATTATTTTATAAAATATATTAGAGCTACTTTAAGAAATAACTTATATCTTGAACTAGTATTAAACTAGTATTAAGTCTAAGTTAATACTAGCTTAAAACCCTAGTAGAGGGCATATAAGTATAAAAGCTATACTCTACTATATAACCTACTTTAGTTATATAACTTTTATTTTTTATATACTTATAGCTCTAATTCTAAGAATTATTAATATATAATTACTAATTAAAGTTAATATATAAAAAGCTACTTAAATCGCTTTTAAAAAAAAAAACACTCTCTTTAAACTTTTTTTTTTCTTCTAAGTACTTTATTTTTAATATATTTTTTAAACTAAGTTAAGAGCTAGATTATAAGTTAGTTTCTAATTTTAAATCGTTTTATAAATTAGCTTAAATTACTTTAAATCGTTTTATAAATCGGTTTCTTACTTTAAATCGTTTTATAAATTAGCTTAAATTCCCTTAAATTGTTTTATAATTCCTTTAAATCGTTTTATAAATCGGTTTCTTACTTTAAATCGTTTTATAAATTAGCTTAAATTCTCTTAAATTGTTTTATAATTCCCTTAAATCGTTTTATAAATCGGTTTCTTACCTTAAATCGTTTTATAAATTAGCTTAAATTACTTTAAATTATTTTATAAAACATATTAAAGCTACTTTAAGAAATAACTTATATCTTAAACTAGTATTAAACTAGTATTAAGTCTAAGTTAATACTAGCTCAAAACCCTAGTAGAGAGTATATAAGTACTAAGCAAAGTTAATATATAAAAAGTCGCTTAAATCGTCTTTAAAAAAAAAACACTCTCTCTAGACTTTTTATTTTTTCTTCTAAGTACTTTTTAAGTGTTATTATACTACTAATATATAGCTAGTATATACTAAAGCTAGTATTAGTTATAATAGAATAGCTTAAGCTACTTAGAACTACTTAGAATAGGTTTAGAATAGGTTCAGAACCTCTCTAAATAGGTTCTAAACCTTAGAACCTCTCTAAACTATAGCTAGCTATAGCTCTAATTAATTCAACGATTTAGAATAGGTTTAGAACCTCTCTAAATAGGATTAGAACCTTAGAACCTCTCTAAATAGGTTCTAAACCTCTCTAAATATAATTAGAACCTTAGAACCTCTCTAAACTATAGCTAGCTATAGCTCTAATTAATTCAACGATTTAGAATAGGTTCAGAACCTCTCTAAATAGGTTCTAAACCTTAGAACCTCTCTAAATATAATTAGAACCTCTCTGAATAGAATTAGAACCTTAGAACCTTTCTAAATATAATCAGAACCTCTCTAAATAGGTTCTAAACCTTAGAACCTCTCTAAATATAATTAGAACCTCTCTGAATAGAATTAGAACCCTAGAACCTTTCTAAATATAATCAGAACCTCTCTAAATAGGATTAGAACCTTAGAATCTCTCTAAGCAGAATCGGATACTATGTTAACTCTTACTTAAGCTATTGAAATCGATTTAATACTAAGTTGAACTAGTATTAAGTAAAAGCGAGTAGGTATATACGTATATTCACGTCTTTTCAGTGTCTTAAAGGTCTTCTTATATAGATCGAAGGCTTGGCAGTCTTAGCGTACGGAACTAGGTATAGAATTAGGTCCGTAGTACGTAATATCTACTAAGGTAGTAGACTTATACCGATCTAGCGATTTCTTTATACTTTTAGAATAAAGAGCTAAAATAAAGGATTCTTTATTTTAGGTCTATATATTAACGCGTTACTCTAGAGCGCCTCTAATATATTATAGAGGCGCGGTTATATAATACACTTATTAGGCTTACTAAATAGGCTAAAAAAGATTAAGTACGTAATCGTAGGTAGCTTATAATATAAGTTATAAATTATTTATAATAATTTTATTATCTTAGACTTAAATACTTTAAATTCTTAACTTACTAATCTTATATTATTATATATATTATATTCTCTTATAAGGTAGACGTTAAGTACTATATCTATCTTATATTATTATATATATTTTAGCTATTTTTAAGATTAAGACTTTTAATAAATATTTAGCTATCTTTAAGATTAAGACTTTTAATAAATATATTATATTTAGTCTTATCTAAGCCTTTTATAAAGCCGTCGGCTATATCGTCTTTTATACTAATATATACTAGTGTTATTCGACTACTATCTATTACTTCTCTTATAAAGTGATATATAATATTAATATACTTTATTCTCTTATAAAACTTAGGATTATTCTTAGTTTAGTTATAGTTTACAAAGTAATAATTAATTACGTACGAAGTGAAAGGTAAAAAAGAATTAATTAACTTAAATAAAAGACTAAGAAGCTATCTACTCTATATATATATATAGGCTATAGCTAGCCTTCTAGTCTAATACTAGTATAGTTCTAAGTCTAAAACTACGGATATAACTAATCCGTTAAATAGTATTAATCTATATACTTAAATAGTATTTAGTCTATTAGATAGTATTTATTCTATTAGATACTACTTTACTACTAACCCGCGAGGGTTTTAAGTTAGAGTTGAATTAGGTTTAGAGGTGATTTAAACTAATTCTAGAAGCGTATTTAAGCTAGTTTATAAAATAGATTAAAGTGGTTTAAAATAATTTAAGAACTAGGTTTAATATACTTTAAAACTAACTTAAGATAATTTATAGTAGTAAAACCTAACTTATTTTAGTAAGTTAAACTAGGTTATAAACCGAGTTAGGTAAGTTAAGTTAGTATTAGATACTAGTTTAACTTAATTCTAGACTTACTTTAAACTAGTAGTAACTTAGTATTAGAGTAGCCTTAAATTAGTACTGAAAACTATTTATTACTAGTAAATATATATTAAAAAAGACTAAAATCACGTAATTAGGCGTAGATTATATAGCTATACTACTCTTATATAATATGCTCTAGTTCGTTAAATACCCGAGTTCTACTTCTACTAATTCTACTAATTCTACTAATTCTACCGATTCCACCGATTATTCTACTAAATGTTCTACTAACCTAAATAACATTATCTCTATATACTTATATACTCTCTACTTAGGTTTTGAGCTAGTATTAACTTAGACTTAATACCGGTTTAATACCGGTTTAAGATATTAGTTATTTCTTAAAGTAGCTCTAATACGTTTTATAAAACGATTTAAAGTAATTTAAGCTGATTTATAAAACGATTTTAAGTATAAACCTAATTTATAAAACGATTTAATATAATTTAAGCCGATTTAGAAACCGATTTATAAAACGATTTAAGATAATTTAACCTAATTTATAAAACGATTTAAGCCGATTTATAAAACGATTCAAAGTAAGAAACCGATTTATAAAACGCTTTAAGGTAATTTAACCTAATTTATAAAACGATTTAAAATTATAAACTACGTATATACTTACTCGCTTTTACTTAAACCTAGTTTAAATTAGTATTAAATCGATTTCAATAGGTTCGGAATAGGTTCTAAATAGGTTCGGAATAGGTTCTGAATAGGTTCTGAATAGGTTCTGAATAGGTTCTAAATAGGTTCCGAAAGGTTCTAAACCTATTCAGAACCTATTCAGAGAGGTTCCGACTCTAGTCCGAACCTATTCAGAGCGGTTCCGGACTAATTCCAAATTAATCGGAATTATTGAATTAATTAGAGCTATAGCTAGCTATAGTTCAGAGAGGTTCTAAACCTATTTAGAACCTATTTAGAGCGGTTCTGAACTAATTCTGAATTAATCGGAATTATTGAATTAATTAGAGCTATAGCTAGCTATAGTTTAGAGAGATTCTGAACCTAGTCAGAGAGGTTCCGAACCTATTCCGAACCTATTCCGAGTAGTTCTAAGTAGCTTAAGTTATTCTATTATAACTAATACTAGCTTTAGTATATACTAGTTATATCTTAGTAGTATATTAATACCTAAAAAGTACTTAGAAGAAAAAATAAAAAGTCTAAAGAGAGTGTTTTTTTTTTAAAGGCGATTTAAGCGACTTTTTACATATTAACTTTAATTAGTAAGTATATATTAATAATCCTTAGAATTAGAGCTATAAGTATATAAAAAAATAAAAGTTATATAACTAAAGTAGGTTATATAGTAAGGCGTAGCTTTCGTATTAGAGTCGCTCTTATTAAATATAGTATACTACGTATAACTAGCTATATAGTAGGCTTAGTATACGTATAGGCTACCTCTACCTTCGACTTTAACTTTAACTTTAACTTCGACTTTAACTTTAACTTTAACTTCGATACTTAGATATTAATACTTTAATATTAATAATAATAATAACTATCTCTTACTATTATATTATATTTATTATATAGTATTAGGCTATTTATTAGTATTATAATCTATATTATTTTTATTATATTTATTATCTTAGTTAATTCTATATTATTAAATAATAATAATATATCCTTTATATTTTAATAATTTAAGCCTATTTTATAGTTAAACTTTTAATAGAGTAAATTAGAGCTCTTAAATTAGTTACTTAGTAAATTAGAAGTATTAGATTAGTTATTTATATTATTACTATTATTATTAATATATACTATTTCTACTCTTACTTTTTAAACTAATATATATATCTTATAGTTTCTAACTAACTAATTAACTAACTAACTAATCTAACTAATTATAGTATAGTATATATATATAGATAATGTTATTTAGGTTAATAGAATATTTAGTAGAATAATTAATAGATTTAGTAGAATTAGTAGAATTAGTAGAATTAGTAGAAGTAAGACTTAGGTATTTAAAGAGTATATTATATAAGAGTAGTATAGTTATATAATATATACCTTTTTATATAATTTTAAATTTAAGTTCTTTTTTAAGCTCTTTTTCTAGCTCTTTTATTTTTAAGTCTTTTTTAATACTAGCTTAAAACTAGCTTAAAACTAGTTTTAAGCTAGTTCTACTAGTTTTAAACTAGTTCTAAACTAGTTTAGAACTAAAGTTAACTCTAAATTAGATATATTTAAAGTATTATAGATAAAGAAACTAATTTAACTCTAGTTTTAAACTAGTTTTAAACTAGTTTTAAACTAGTTCTAAACTAGTTTAGAGCTACTTTGAATATAATCTAATCCTAGATTAACCTTAATTTAAATTAGAGCTAAACTAGAGTTAAACTAGAGTTAAACTAGAGTTAAACTAGAGTTAAGTAAATAGTAGTTTAGTAGTATAGTAACTTATAATCTAGCTTTTAACTTAGTTTAAAAAATATATCTAAAATAAAGTACTTAGAAGAAAAAATAAAAAGTCTAAAAAGAGTGTTTTTTTTAAAGTTAATTTAAGTAGCTTTTTATATATAAACCTTATATAATTTCTATATTCTAGTAGTCTTTATATTTAAAGCTACTAGTATATAAGTTTTAGTAAATTATATAACTAAAGTAGGTTATATAGTAGAGTATAGCTTTTATACTAGGGTTACTCTTACTAAATATAGTATATTATATATAACTAGTTATATAACTACTAAGACCTAGTATATAAGCTATCTCTATCTTTAACTTTAATACTTTAACTTTAATATTTTAACTTTTATACTTTAACTTTAATACTTTAATATTAATACTTTAATAATAATAATAACAATAACAATAATAACTCTCTCTTACTATTATATTATATTTATTACTTAGTATTAAGCTACTTATTAGTATTATAATCTATATTGTTTTTATTATATTTACTACTCTAGTTAATTCTATATTATTAAATAATAACTCTTCTTTTTTAATAATTTAGATATATTTTATAGTTAAACTTTTAGTAAAGTAAATTAGAAGCTTTAGATTTATTATTTATATTATTATTATTACTATTACTTTTATAATATATACTATTTCTACTCTTACTTCTTAAACTAATATATATATCTTATAGTTTCTAACTAACTAACTAATCTAACTAATTAAATTAAGGTATATATATAGAGATAATATTATTTAAGTTAGTAGAATATTTAGTAGAATAATTAGTAGAATTAGTAGAATTAGTAGAATTAGTAGAATTAGTAGAATTAGTAGAAGTAGGACTTAGGTATTCGATAAACTAGGGTATATTATATAAGAGTAGTATAGCTATATAATATATATCTAATTATATGATTTTAGTCTTTTTTAATATATATTTATTAGTAATAAATAGTTTTTAGTATTAATTTAAAGCTACTTTAATACTAAGCTACTACTAGTTTAAGTCTAATACTAACTTAACTTACCTAACCTAGTTTATAACCTAGTTTAACTCGCTAGAACAAGTTAGGTCTTACTACTATAAATCATCTTAAGTTAGTTTTAAAGTATATTAAACCTAGTTCTTAAATTATTTTAAACTACTTTAATCTATTTTATAAACTAGCTTAAATACGCTTCTAGAATTAGTTTAAATCACCTTTAAACCTGATTTAACTTTAACTTAAAACCCTTATAAGTTAGTAGTAAAGTATATACCTTAATTTAATTAGTTAGATTAGTTAGTTAGTTAGTTAGTTACTTATATGCTCTCTACTAGGGTTTTGAGCTAGTATTAACTTAGACTTAATACCGGTTTAATACCGGTTTAAGATATGAGTTATTTCTTAAAGTAGCTCTAATACGTTTTATAAAACGATTTAAAGTAATTTAAGCCGATTTATAAAACGATTTAAGGGAATTTAAGCCGATTTATAAAACGATTTAAAGTAAGAAACCGATTTATAAAACGATTTAAGAGAATTTAAGCCGATTTATAAAACGATTTAAGGTAATTTAAGCTGATTTATAAAACGATTTAAAGTAAGAAACCGATTTATAAAACGATTTAAAATTAGAAACTAACTTATAATCTAGCTCTTAACTTAGTTTAAAAAATATGTCTAAAATAAAGTACTTAGAAGAAAAAATAAAAAGTCTAGAGAGAGTGTTTTTTTTTTAAAGGCGATTTAAGCGACTTTTTACATATTAACTTTAATTAGTAATTATATATTAATAATCCTTAGAATTAGAGCTATAAGCATATAAAAAATAAAGTCACGTAACTAAAGTGGGTTATATAGTAGAGCGTGGCTTTTATGCTAGAGTCGCTCTTACTAAACACGGTGCGCTACGTATAACTAGCTACGTAACTGCTAAGACCTAGCGCACGGGCTACCTCTACCTTCGACTTCGACGACTTCGACTTCGACATCTTTAACTTCGATACTTTACTTTAATAACGACGACGACGACGACGACGACGACGATAATAACGACGACAACTATTTATTAATATCGCTATTATATTATATTCCTTACTTAGTATTAGGCTACTTATTAGTATTAAAATCTAGGTTATATTTATTATATTCGCTACTCTAGTTATTTCTACGTTATTAAATAATAATAATATACCTCTTATTTTTCGACGATTTAGGTATATTCTATAGTTAGACTTTTAGTAGAGCGAATTAGAAGCCTTAAATTAGTTACTTAGTGAATTAGAAGTATTAGATTTGTTATCTACGTTATTACTATTACTATCGCTGTCGCTGTTAGTGTTACTTTTATAGTATATACTATTTCTACTCTTACTTTCTAAACTAACGTATATGCCTTATAGTTTCCGACTAACCGACTAACTAACCGACTGATCTAACTAATTAAATTAAGGCATATATATAGAGATAATATTATTTAGGTTAGTAGAACATTTAGTAGAATAATTAGTAGAATTAGTGGAATTAGTAGAATTAGTAGAATTAGTAGAATTAGTAGAAGTAGAACTCGGGCATTTAGGCATATTATATAAGAGTAGTATAGCTACGTAATATATGCCTGATTACGTGATTTTAGTCTTTTTTTATATATATTCGCTAGTGATAATTAGTTTTTAGTACTAATTTAAGGCTACTCTAATACTAAGTTACTACTAGTTTAAGACTAGTCTAGAATTAAGTTAAACTAGTGTCTAATACTGACTTAACTCACTAACCTGGTTTATAACCTGGTTTAACTCGTTAAAACGAGTCGGGTTTTACTACTATAAATTATCTTAAGTCGGTTTTAAAGTATATTAAACCTAGTTCTTAAATTATTTTAAACTGCTTTAATCTAGTTTATAAACTAGCTCGAACACGCTTCTAGAATCAGTCTAAATCACCTTAAGTCAGGGTTAAACCGGATTTAACCTCGTCTTAAAACCCTCGCTAGTTAGTAGTAAAGTAGTTAGTTAGAAACTATAAGATATATATATTAGTTTAGAAAGTAAGAGTAGAAATAGTATATATTATAAAAGTAATAGCGATAGTAATAGTAATAACATAGATAATAAATCTAAGGCTTTTAATTTACTTTATTAAAAGTCTAACTATAAAATATGTTTAAATTGTTAAAAAAGAAGAGTTATTATTTAATAATATAGAATTAACTAGAGTAGTAAATATAATAAATATAATATAGATTATAATACTAATAAGTAGCCTAATACTAAGTAATAAATATAATATAATAGTAAAAGAGAGTTATTATTATTATTATTATTATTATTATTATTATTATTAAAGTAAAGTATTAAAGTTAAAGATAAAGTCAAAGTCGAAGATAAGAGTAGCTTATACGCTAGGTCTTAGTAGTTATATAGCTAGTTATATATAGTTTACTATATTTAGTAAGAGTAACTCTAGTATAAAAGCCACGCTCTACTATATAACCTACTTTAGTTATATAACTTACTAAATTTATACGCTAGTAGCTCTAAATTTAAAAACTACTAGAATATAAAAATTATATAAGGTTTATATATAAAAAGCTACTTAAATTACCTTTAAAAAAAAAAACACTCTCTCTAGACTTTTTATTTTTTCTTCTAAGTACTTTATTTTAAATATATTTTTTAAACTAAGTTAAGAGCTAGATTATAAGTTAGTTTCTAATTTTAAATTATTTTATAAATTAGCTTAAATTACTTTAAATTATTTTATAAATTAGTTTCTTACTTTAAATTGTTTTATAAATTAGTTTCTTACTTTAAATTATTTTATAAATTAGCTTAAATCGTTTTATAAATTAAGTTAAATTATCTTAAATCGTTTTATAAATTAGCTTAAATTACTTTAAATCGTTTTATAAATTGGTTTCTTACTTTAAATCGTTTTATAAATTAGCTTCTTTAAATCGTTTTATAAAACGTATTAGAGCTACTTTAAGAAATAACTAATATCTTAAACTAGTATTAAACTAGTATTAAGTCTAAGTTAATACTAGCTTAAAACCCTAGTAGAGAGTATATAAGTAGTAATCTATATTAGGTACTATTTGTCTAGGCTATATATCGTCGATCTAGAGATATTAGATATATTATACTATACTAGTATAATTAAGTACTAGTATAAGTGCTTATTATATACTAATACGCTCTCTTAATAAGTACTTTCTTTTAAGTTATTTCAACGCGTTAGTTAAGAGTATTAATCTTTAGTTTTCGTATATTAGTATATAACTTATTATTTCTAATTATATAAGGAATTATTAGAACTTTGTTTTATTAAGTGCTTTAGTAAAGCTATCTACTTTTTAATCTATTAATTTTATATATATTAGATCTATAGTTTCTTTAACTAATAAATCTCTTATATAGTAGTATTTAATAGCTATATACTTTATTCTTTTATAATATATAGAGTTATAACCTAATTATAGAGCTTCTTTATTATTAGTATATAACCTTATTAGTATATAATAAGCACTTATACTAGTACTTAATTATACTATTATAGTATAATATCTCTAATATCCCTAGATCGACGATACGTAGCCTAGATAAACGGTATCTAATATAGATTACTACTAAGTAGTATCTAACGGACTAAATACTATCTAATAGACTAAATACTATCTAAGTTTATAGATTAACACTATTCGACGGACTAAATACTATCTAACGAACTAAACACTACTTATCTAATAGACTAAATACTATCTAACTATACGGATTAATACTATCTAATAGATTAGTTATATCTATAGTCTTAGACTTAGAACTATACTAGTATTAGACTAGAAAGGCTAGCTATAGCCTATATATATATATAGAGTAGATAGCTTCTTAGTTTTTTATTTAAGTTAATTAATTCTTTTTTATCTTTTACTTCTTATATAATCTATTATTACTTTATAAACTATGACTAATCTAAGAGGTTATAGGCTAGGTATAGCTATATAACTTTGTTTTATATAACCTAGTATTACTTTTATATTAGATACTCTCTTATATAATATATGAATTACTTCTAATTCTATATTATTAAGAGTTTTTTATTTTTTAAAGTTTTCTTTTAAAGATATTACTAGTCTACTTACCTCTTATACTACGCTCTAGTGGATTACTAAGCGCCTATTCTAGTCTAGTACATAGTAAGTAAAGAGTATACCTTATGAGATTACTAGTTTTATCTTCTTACTTCTTATAGTTAGATAACTAAGAGTTAAGGTTAATACCTTATATTATACTACGTAATACTATATTATTTTAACCTCTATTCTATTAAATAAATAATTTAATTAAGAACTAAGGCTATTCTTATAATTAAATAATAAGACTTTAAAATAATTATTAGTATATATCTTAGACTCTAAGCTTTACCTAATAGACACTATATTATTAAAATATCTTAGAACTAAGATAACTTTAAAGATTAGCCTATTATATCTATCCCCTAGCTTAGTATTACTCTAGTCAACTTATATAGTAACTTTTTATCTTAAAACCTTATTACTAAATATTATCTTAGTAGTATAGTTAGTACTAATATTAGGTATACTAGCTTACTAGAAAGCTCTATACTAAGTACTACTAAAATAGACTATCTTACTAGTGTATTTAAACGCTTAGAAATAAAAGCTATTTTTCGTAAAGACTAGTTTAAAGACCTTATATACTCTATCTAGCTAGTAATATTTAATAAAGTATATAATAAGCTTTCTCTTAAGTCTAAAACTAGATAACTTCTTAATTTATAAATCTTTTTCTTTATACTTATATTACTCTAAGAGTATATAAGCTCTTTACTATATTACTATTTTAGTCTAGTAGGTTCTAGAATAATAAAAATTCTAGTTTTCTAACTACTTTTTAATATTATATAACTACGTATATTTTTTATATTAGTCTTTCTCTTAACTAAAACATACTCTTTTATTAAACTATAATATCTTTTAGTTCTTTTAAGAGTAGTAAATTAGTTAGAAAAACTAACTATATAGAATAGTATAGAGAGGCTAAACTCTTTCTAGAAATTAATAGATTTATATTATATATAGACTTATCTATTACTAGACCTAATAAAGATTTATACTATATAAATAGAGAACCTAGGTTAGTAGAACTTAGTATTAAATATAAGGAATATAACTCTAACTATACTAGAAATAGCTAAAAAGCCTTAAAGGCTATTAAATCTATTATATTTATTAATAATATAGACTAGTTTAAAGATAAAACTAGCTCTAATACTATATAAGCGTATATAATAGCTATATATAGAGAATCTAGTTTTAATCTAATTAGTTAATATCTAGATATAATTATTAAATCTAGCTAAAGCTCTTATAAGAACGTCGACGAATATACTAGTACTATATAAAGTATAGCTTTATATCTTAAAGACTTAAGATATCTAATATCTAAAAGCTATATAGCTTAGATTATATTTAAAGAGCTTAATAGTAGCTTTAAAGGTTTTATATTAAGAAAATATAAAAAACTAGGAAAAGATTTATCTAAAATTAATATAGATATTCTTATATCTAAACTTATATTAGAAGAAGCTAGAATAGAGTCTAGTAATAACCTAAAAGCTAATAAAGCTAAAAAGGCTAATAAAGCTATAAATAAAGGAAATGAAATTCCTATTTATACTTATTATAATAAGAGAGGATATATAATTTCTAAATGTTTTATACTATACCTAGAGCTAAAATTAAATAAGAAATCTAATAATACTAGTAATAATACTAGTACTAATACTAGTAGTAGTACTAATATAAAAAACAATAATAATAGTACTTTAAAAGTATTATATATAGCTATACTAAATACTTCTTATAAAGTATTTAAAGAATCTAAAGTTATACTAGACTCTAGTACTACTAAATATTATATATCTAATAAAGATTAGATTTTAAACTTTAAACTTATAAAAGGACTAACTATTAGTATAGTAGATAGTACTAAGCTACTTATACTAGGAGTTAGTATAATACTAATAATAAGTTCTAATAATATTAAAATAAACTTATTAGAAGTAAATTATATCCTAGATATCACTACTACTCTAATTTTAACTAAAGCTCTTATTAAAAGTAGCTTTAATATTAGTATAGATAATAAAAATATATATACTTATAATAAGCTACTAGACGCGACTATAAACGTAAACTAGGAATATAATACTTATTATCTTAATATTAATATAGATTATATAAAGCTTAAAAAAACATTATATATTATAAAAATAAAAGAGCTTAATATTAACTTATTATATTAAAGATTAAATTATATTAATATTAATATATTATTAAAAACTATATTACTTATTAAGAGATATACTATTAATTCTAATAGTAAGAAAGAACTAGATAATTATAAAAATTATTATAAAGGAAAGATAACTAAGAATATAAGTTATATCTCTCTAAGTAATTATAACTTTAAGTCTTTAGAATATTTTAATATAAACATTCTAAGACTACTTAGAATTAAAGGACTTTTAGGTAAAATATATACTCTTATATATATATATTATAAAACTAGAACTGTATTTATATATATTATAAAGTATAAATTAGAAGCCTTTAATAAGTTAGTTAAAATAAATAACTTATTAAAAAATTAATTTAATAAAAGTATTAAAAGTCTATACTTAGATAATACTAAGGAATTTAAGTCTAATAAGTAGGATACTTATATTAAAGACTAAGGTATTATATATAACTATACTAGTTTATATAGTCTTAAGTAGAATAGTATTATAGAAAGACTTAATTAATATTTAATAGAACGTATAATTACTATATATTTAGAAAAATCTATACTACTTTATCTCTAGCCTTATATAGCTTATTCTATTATATATATAAAGAATTAGATATATAATAGTATTATAAAATCTATACTATATAAGAATATATTTAATATAAGTCTAAATATATTATATATAAGTACTCTTAGTTCTCTTTATTATACTTTAATTTTAAAAGAAATAAGAGCTAAAAACGTTAAAAGAAAACTAGCTAATAAGTTATATAAAGGAATATTAATAGGCTAAGAGTCCTCTAATAACTTCCTTATATATATACTAGAACTTAGGAAAGTTATTAATATAAGAGATATTATAATAAAAGAAGACCTTATATATAAAAACGAATTTATTATAAAAGAAAACTACTCTATACTCTTAAAAGAAGAGTCTATAAATTAGGATTATCTATAAGAAATAACTAGTTATATGAATATATATCTAGAAGGCGATAGTTCTACTCTTATAGAATATAAAGAGTTAAGTAATAATAATAATAATAACCTAAATAACGAAATATATATAGATAACGTTAACGAATTAGGATAAGATAAATTAGGTTAAGATAATATTATAGAGTTAGGCTTTAATATAAACCTTAGACTAAGAAGTAGACGTATTAATCTTATAGAAAGAGATATAGACACGTTAGAAATCAATAAGCTTTAAGCACTAATAGCTATATATTACTATATATTACTTACTTATTTAAACTTTAAAATAGAGAGTAATAGTACTAAAAAGGTTATTATTAATAAAATACCTAATACTACTATTCTAGAGCTAAAAAGCTATAAAAAAGCTATAAGCGATATTAATCCTTATAAAGACTACTAGATTAGATCTATATAAAAGGAATTAAATACTCTTATAAGTAATAAAACTTAGAATATTATTACTAGTAGTAATACTAGTAAAAATACTAAGCCTATTAAGATAAGATAGGTTTATAAATTAAAAGAATCTAATAATATAATAGAATTTAAATTACAATTTATAGTTAAAGGTTTTAAATAGTTATATAAAAGAGACTATATAAACTCTTTTATAAGAGTTATTAAGTAAATAAGCTAGAAAGTCTTATTTACTCTAATACTATTATATAACTTTATAATATAGAAAATTAATATAGTTTTAGCTTTTATATAAGAGGATATAGATATAAAAAGACTAAACATTACTCTTCTAGTAAGAATAAACAAATATTTATATATCTCTAAATTACGTAATAACGTATTAAAAAATACAAAAAACCCTCTTAACTAAATCATATATTTAGAACTCTTAAAAGCTCTTTATAGATTAAAACAATCAACTAGAATCTAGTTTACTATACTAGTTACTATACTTTTAAAACTAGGTTTTAAAGTATTAAATACTAATTTATATATATATATAAATTATTCTACTAGTATATATATATATATATATATAAACAACTTAGTAATAATTAGGCCTATAGAAGAACTTATTAAAAGTCTTATTAATAAACTTAAGAAATACTTTAATATTAAAAACTTAGGTCTTATTAAAGACTATCTAAGTATAAATATTATTAAGGAAAATAAATAGCTAAAACTAAGCTAAGAAAAATATATATTTAAAGTATTAGATAAATATAATCTCTTTAATTATAATCCTATCTATATACTAATAGATTCTAAGATTAAATTAATACTAAATTAATTTTAAGCTAGTTTAGAAGATACTAGACTATTTTAAGTAATAATCAGCTATCTACTATATATCTTTATTTATACTAGACTAAATATCGTCTATACTACTATTATACTATTAAGATATATATTAAACCCTTCTAAAAAACACTTTATAGTAGCTAAGTATATATTAAGATATCTAAAAATAACTACTTATATGCTCTCTACTAGGGTTTTAAGCTAGTATTAACTTAGACTTAATACTGGTTTAATACTAGTTTAAGATATAAGTTATTTCTTAAAGTAGCTCTAATATGTTTTATAAAACGATTTAAAGTAATTTAAGCTAATTTATAAAACGATTTAAAGTAAGAAACTAATTTATAAAATAATTTAAGAGAATTATAAAACAATTTAAGAGAATTTAAGCTAATTTATAAAACGATTTAAAGTAAGAAACTAATTTATAAAACGATTTAAGAGAATTATAAAACAATTTAAGAGAATTTAAGCTAATTTATAAAATAATTTAAAATAAGAAATTAATTTATAAAATAATTTAAGATAATTTAAGCTAATTTATAAAACGATTTAAAATTAGAAACTAACTTATAATCTAGCTCTTAACTTAGTTTAAAAAATATATTAAAAATAAAGTATTTAGAAGAAAAAAAAAAGTCTAAAAAAGTGTTTTTTTTTTTAAAAGCGATTTAAGAGACTTTTTATATATAAACCTTATATAATTTTTATATTCTAGTAGTTCTTAAATTTAAGGCTACTAGTATATAAATTTAGTAAGTTATATAACTAAAGTAGGTTATATAGTAAGGTATAGCTTTTATACTAAGGTTACTTCTATTAAATATAGTATACTATATATAACTAGCTATATAACTACTAAGACCTAGTATATAAGCTACTTCTATCTTTGACTTCGACTTTAACTTTAATACTTCGACTTTAATACTTTAATATTAATACTTTAATAATAATGATAATAATAATAATAATAATGTTAACTCTCTCTTACTATTATATTATATTTATTACTTAGTATTAAGCTACTTATTAACCTTATAATCTACGTTGTCTTTGTTATATTTACTACTTTAGTTAATTCTACGTTATTAAATAATAACCTCTTATTTTTTAACAATTTAGATATATTTTATAGTTAGACTTTTAGTAAAGTAAATTAGAAGCTTTAAATTAGTTACTTAGTAAATTAGAAGTATTAGATTTATTACCTATATTATTACTATTACTATTATTATTACTATTATTATTACTATTACTTTTATAATATATACTATTTCTACTCTTACTTTCTAAACTAACATATATACCTTATAGTTTTTAACTAACTAACTAACTAACTAACTAACTAACTAACTAACTAATCTAACTAATTAAATCAAGGTATATATATAAGAATAATATTATTTAAGTTAGTAGAATATTTAGTAGAATAATTAATTAGTAGAATTAGTAGAATTAGTAGAATTAGTAGAATTAGTAGAAGTAGAACTTAGGTATTTAGGTATATTATATAAGAGTAGTATAGCTATATAATATATACCTAATTATATAATTTCAGTCTTTTTTTATATATATTCTCTAATAATTTTAAATAGTTTTTAGTACTAATATAATACTACTCTAATACTAAGTTACTAGTTTAAGGCAGGTCTAGAATTAAGTTAAACTAGTATCTAATACTAACTTAACTTACTAACCTGGTTTATAACCTAGTTTAACTTATTAAAATAAGTTAGGTTTTACTACTATAAATTATCTTAAGTTAGTTTTAAAGTATATTTAACCTAGTTCTTAAATCATTTTAAACTACTTTAATCTAGTTTATAAACTAGCTTAAATATGCTTCTAGAATTAGTCTAAATCATCTTAAGTTAGGGTTAAACCAGATTTAACCTCGTCTTAAAACACTCGCTAGTTAGTAGTAAAGTATTTACTATTATATTATATATATAATAAAAGACATATCTAGCTATTTTATAAGTAGCTTTTATAACTCTAATTATACTAGTAATATTAATAGTACTAAATTAACTACTAGATATATTTTTTACTTAGCTAAGGGACTAATTATATAGCGTTCTAAGCTATAAAGTATTATAGCTTAATCTATAACTAAAGCTAAATATATAGCTATAAATATAGCTTTAAAAGAATCTGTCTATATAATAGCCTTAGTTAAAGAACTAGGTTTTTATAAATAAAAGAAATTTAGTTTATATACTAATAATAAAGAAGCTCTATAACTAGGCTATAACTCTATATATTATAAAAGAATAAAGTATATTACTATTAAATACTACTATATAAGAGACTTATTAGTTAAAGGAACTATAGATCTAATATATATAAAATTAATAGATTAAAAAGTAGACGGCTTTACTAAAGTACTTAATAAAATAAAATTCTAATAATTCCTTATATAGCTAGGAATAATAAGTTATATACTAATATACGAAAACTAAAGATTAGTACTTTTAACTAACGCGTTAAAAGAACTTAAATAGAAGTACTTATTAAAAGAGCGTATTAGTATATAATAAGCACTTATACTTATAATTAATTATAATTAATTATACTAGTATAGTATAATATCCCTAGATCAACGATTTCTAGCCTAGACAAACGGTATCTAATATAGAGCACTAGTATCTAATAGACTAAATAATATCTAATATAGATCGCTAGTATCTGATAGACTAATTAATATCTGATATAGATCGACACTATCCGACGGACTAAACACTATCCGAGTATACGGATCGACACTATCTAACGGATTAGTTATATCCGTAGTTTCAAACTTAGAGCGTAGTTTCAGACTCGAGGCTATACTAGTATTAGACTAGAAGGCTAGATATAGCCTATATGTATATATAGAGTAGATAGCTTCTCAGGTTTTATTTAAGTTAATCAATTCTTTTTCACCTTTCACTTCTTACGTAATCTATTGTTGCTTTGTGAACTATGACTAAACTAAGACTTTTAGAACTATAGAGGTTCTTAAGTACGTCTTAAGTAGCTTTAGTATTATTCTTATCTTGAATTTATAGAAGTAGGCTATTTTCTATAAGTAATATTATATTACTTAATACTTTAAGCTCTTGTTTAGAGTTGCTTTTAATATAAGATATAATTAATTCGATTTATCCTTTCTTAGTAAGAAAAGCCTTAGTATATATAGCCTAGACTTCATAATTTACAAAGCCTTTAAGCTTCTGAATACTTATATATTTGTTGTAGGAAGGTATTACTACTATGTAAGAGTGGTCACGTGTTGTAGTTAGGGAGTGAATATATATGAATTATATATATATATGAATATATGAGTATATATATATATATATATATATATATACTTTATTTTTTATCTTTTCAGTATACTAAAGGCCTTCTTATACTTATAGACTAAAGGCTTAGTAGTCTTAGCGCGCTGAACTAGGTATGGAATTAGGTCCGTAGTATGTAATATCTACTAAGGTAGTAGACTTATACTAATCTAGTGATTTCTTTATACTTTTAGAATAAAGAGCTAAAATAAAGGATCCTTTGTTTTAGGTCTATATATCGACGCGTTACTTTAGAGCGCTATTAATATATTATAGACGTGTAGTTATATAACATACTTATTAGGCTTACTAAATAGGTCTATATAAGATTGAGTACATAATCCTAGGTAGCTTATAACGTAAGTTATAAATTATTTATAATAGCTTTATTATCTTAGACTTAAATACTTTAAATCCTCGACTTACTAATCTTATATTATTATATATATTATAATAACTAATAATTAATAGATAAGTAGAATAAGCTTCTTTAATAAAATATTTAATTTAGCAGAGATTATAATAGCAAAGTCGTAAGCTAGTACTATATATAGTATTAGTAATAGTAAAGAAGAGAGTATAAACTATATAAAGTATATTACTATAATTAGATAGTAGATTATATAGATCCTTATTAGCGTTAATTACTATTAATAAGATAAGAAACTACTTAAAGGAAACTTAGCTTAAACTAAGTCTTCTATCTATAATACTATAGAATTAATAAAAAGATAAGAAGAGCTCTCTCTATCTTTAATAATAACTATAAAAAAAGATATAATAAGCTTTAAATATATAGCTAATTAAATAGGAAAGGGAATTCTTATATATACTTAATAAATTCTACTATACTATCTTAAGTAAAGATATTAATAAGTAAAACTTTAAGTAAAATCTATCTAATACTCTTCTACTTAGAATAAGAGATATTATATCTATAGCTAAGGATTAGGTTAAGATAAGAGGTAATAGTAAGAATTAATAGTACTTTATCTCTTATTCTAAGCTATAAGAAGAAGGCTATATACTCCTTACTATTCTAGATTTAATAGCCTTAATCTCGTAAAAAAATAGTATTAAAGTAGTAGTAATTATAGCTAGTAAAGTCTAAATTATTTCGTTCGTCGACTATAATAAAATATATATAGTAACTATAAATAGTATTATATCTTATAAATCCTAAGAGATTAGCTATTTAAAGTATATTACTAGTAAGTATAATAGAAAAGCCTTTTACTATTACCTTATCTTCTTAGATTATAACTATAATCTCTTAAATAAAGTAATCTAAGTTACTCTATATATTATAATATATATTAATAAGTATAAACCTATAAAGCCTAAGAGTAAGAGTAAACTTATTAACTAGTTTCTAGTAATTATAGTATAGTAATAAAGCTAGTATAATATAAAATCCTTTTAACACTTAGTATATATTTCTATAGACTCTAAAATTATTAATAAAAAGAATTAAGAGTAAGAATATATATTTCTATAATACTTATATGCCCTCTACTAGGGTTTTAAGCTAGTATTAACTTAGACTTAATACTAGTTTAATACCGGTTTAAGATATTAGTTATTTCTTAAAGTAGCTCTAATATGTTTTATAAAACGATTTAAAGTAATTTAAGCTAATTTATAAAACGATTTAAAGTAAGAAACTGATTTATAAAACGATTTAAAGCAATTTAACCTGATTTATAAAACGATTTAAAATTATAAACTAACTTATAATCTAGTACTTAACTTAGTTTAAAAAACATGTCTAAAATAAAGTACTTAGAAGAAAAAATAAAAAGTCTAGAGAGAGTGTTTGTTTTTTCAAAGGCAATTTAAGCGGCTTTTTACATATTAACTTTAATTAGTAAGTAAATTATTAGTATATAATAAGCACTTATACTTGTAATTAATTATAATTAATTATACTAGTATAGTATAATATCCCTAGATCGACGATTTCTAGCCTAGATAAACAGTATCTAATATAGAGTACTAGTATCTAATAGACTAAATAATATCTAATATAGATCGCTAGTATCTAATAGACTGATTAATATCTAATATAGATCGATACTATCTGACGGACTAAATACTATTCAAGTATATAGATTAATACTATCCGACGGATTAGTTATATCTATAGTTTTAAACTTAGAGTATAGTTTTAGACTCGAGGCTATACTAGTATTAGACTAGAAGGCTAGATATAGCTTATATATATATATAGAGTAGATAGCTTCTTAGTTTTTATTTAAGTTAATTAATTCTTTTTTACTTTTTACTTCTTATATAATCTATTATTA
The DNA here is from genome assembly GCA_001414345.1 of Hymenoscyphus infarciens. NCBI lineage: Eukaryota > Fungi > Ascomycota > Leotiomycetes > Helotiales > Helotiaceae > Hymenoscyphus > Hymenoscyphus infarciens. The sequence continues at coordinate 37,482 of LLCB01000322.1, read as the reverse complement.
CTTTATAAACTATGACTATATTAAAAAGGTTATAGGCTAGATATAGTTTATTTTTATATAACTTTGTTTTACGTAACCTAGTGTTACTTTTATATTAGATACTCTCTTATATAATACGTTGATTACTTCTGATTCTATATTATTAAGAGTTTTTTATTTTTTAAGGTTTTCTTTTAAAGATATTACTAGTCTACTTACCTCTTATACTATGCTCTAGTGGATTACTAAGTGCCTATCTTAGTCTAGTATATTATAAGCAAAGAGTACGCTCTATAGAATTACTAGTTTTTTATCTTTTTACTTCTTATAGTTAGATAACTAAGAGTTAAGGTTAGTACCTTCTTATATTATACTACGTAATATTATGTTATTTTAACCTCTATTCTATTAAATAGATGATTTAATTAAGAACTATAGCTATTCTTATAATTAGATAATAAGACTTTAAAATAATTATTAGTATATATCTTAGACTTTAAGCTTTACTCGACAGATACTACGTTATTAAAATATCTTAGAACTAAGGTAACCTTGAAGATTAGCCTATTATATCTATCTCTTAGCTTAGTATTACTCTAGTTAACTTATATAGTAACTTTTTATCTTAAAACCTTATTACTAAACGTTATCTTAGTAGTATAGTTAGCGCTAATATTAAGTATACTAGCTTACTAGAAAGCTTTATACTAAGTACTACTAAAATAGACTATCTTACTAGTATGTTTAAACGCCTAGAAATAAAACCTATTTTTTATAAAAACTAGTTTAAAGACCTTATATACTCTATCTAGCTAGTAATATTTAACAAAGTATATAATAAGCTTCCTCTTAAGCCTAAAACTAGACAACTTCTTAATTTATAAATCTTTTTATACTTTACTACCAACTAGCGAGGGTTTTAAGACGGGGTTAAATCCGGTTTAACCCTGACTTAAGGTGATTTAGACCGATTCTAGAAGTGTGTTCGAGCTAGTTTATAAACTAGATTAAAGTAGTTTAAAATGATTTAAGAACTAGGTTAAACATGCTTTAAAACCGACTTAAGATGATTTATAGTAGTAAAACCTAACTCGTTTTAGTAAGTCGAACCGGGTTATGAACTAGGTTAGTAAGTTAAGTTAGTATTAGACACTAAACTTAATTCTAGACCTGCCTTAAACTAGTATTAACTTAGTATTAGAGTAGCGTTATATTAGTACTAAAAACTATTTAAAATTACTAGAGAATATATATAAAAAAAGACTAAAATCACGTGATTAGGCGTATATTACGTAGCTATACTACTCTTATACAATATGCCTAAATGCCTGAGTCCTGCTTTCACTAATTCCACCAATTCCACCGATTCTACTGATTATTCTACTGAATGTTTTACCGACCTAAATAACGTTATCCTTGTATATATGCCTCGATTTGATTAGTTGGATCGGTTGGTTGGTCGGTCGGTCGGTCGGAAACTATAAGGCACGTACGTCAGTTTAGGAAGTAAGGGTGGAAATAGTACGTACTGTAAAAGCGACACCGAAAGCGACAGCGACAGCGACAGCGACAGCGACAGCGACAGCGATGACGTAGATGACAAATCCGATGCTTCTGATTCGCTAGGTGACCAATTCGGGGCTTCTGATTCGCTCTACTGAAAGTCCGACCGTGGAATATGCCTAAATCGTCGAAAAAGAAGGGTTATTATTCGACGACGTGGAATTGACCGGGGTAGCGAATGCGACGAATACGACCTGGATTACGATGCCGATAAGCGGCCTGATACCGAGTAAGGAATGCGATACGATAGCGATATTAATAGATAGTTATCGTCGTCGTCGTCGTCGTCGTCGTCGAAGTGAAGTGTCGAAGTCGAAGATGTCGAAGTCGAAGTCGAAGTCGAAGTCGAAGGTGGGGGTGGCCCACCACAGGCATACTTTTCCTACCTTTCTTAAGGCCGTGCCTTTAATAAAGACACCACCTTTATATAGCTTCTTTAGTGCGAAGGACATGTATAAATCCACAGCCTACACACGCCCCTGTACACCACGGGTATGTGGAGGCCGGTATATCAATTAATTCGTATAATTCGAAGTAAGCTAGATAAGCTATTAATTACTAGGTAAGCTATCAATTACTAGGTAAGCTATTAATTGCTAGGTAAGCCATCAATTGCTAGGTAAGCTATCAATTACTAGGTAAGCTATCAATTACTAGGTAAGCTATTAATTACTAGGTAAGCTATTAATTACTAAGGACGCTATTAATTAGGAGAGCTAGATCTACGAAAGCTATTAGCTAAGTAGACTAAAATCTATTAAGCTAGTAATATTAAAATTTATAAGTAAGCTATTAACTACTAAGTCAGCTACTAATCTTAATTCATATAATTAATAAGCACTAGATCGTAGAAAATGCTTAAATTATATTTTATTCGTAGTATTAAACTATATCAGCGTCTAATAATATAATTAATCCCGTCTTATATTACTAAATAAGAGACCCTTAACCACAAAGCCCTACTACTATATATCTCATAATATTAAACTACTACTACTAACTATAGTAGCTACTAGCGATATAATATTATACTATAAAGGCTAGAGTATTTTAAACTATTAATAAGATATTACCTAGTTATTCTTCTCTTCTTTAATAATAGTACTTTCTATATTTATATTAGTCTTAGTCTTAAAGAAGGTTTCTACTAAGTAAATAAACATTAATTAAAGATCGAGTTTAGTAAAGAGCTCACTAGATAATAATTCTATTTCTATAGTATTAATCTCCTACTAGAGTATAACGTTCTTCTCCTATTAGTAGTTAGAAAAACATATCTAGATAAATAAAAAGAGAATATACGTTAACCTTAGTACTCTTCGTCTTAAAGACCTTCTTTTTAGTTCTTATTATACTAGCTAGCTACCTAAGTTATTATTAATAATTAATACTACTAGTAAGAATATACCTTATATATTTACTTATAAATAAAATAAGTTCTCTTAAAACTTTATTTACATAAGTTCTCTTAAACTTTACACTTATACTTAAGAAGGCTTTTATATTTAGTTAATTTTATAGTATAGTATACTTTAGCCTTATCAACTTCTATAAAAGCCTAACCGAGTCTAGGAATTCGATTTAGTAGTGCTTAGATAGACTTAAGACTTAGACTAACGTTATTATTAAAGTTAGCTTTATAAAAGGACTATTTAGTATAGCTATCTATAGTAAATCCTCTATAATCGCCTCTCTTTAAGGTATTAGTATTATTTAAAGAGCTACTAGCTATATAAGCCTTACTACTCTTCTTAGAATCCTTATTAGTAGGTTTCTAGATTTTATTAAGTTATTATTTAAGAGTAACGTTATTAAAAGTCTTTAATAAGAATAAATTCTTAATCTAATCTAGGTTAAGCTTATAATTAAAAGAGAGAGACTTAGTAGTATTATTTATAAGCATAGAAGCTATTTTAAATCTATTTAAGGTTAGCGTATAAAAGGTAAAGTATATAGAAATAGAACTTATATTATAAACTATAAAGGAGCTATACTAGATAGCTAAGACTATATCTAAGGATCGGCTTAGTAGTAGCCTACTAGGAGGTAAGAGATATATAGGTTATTAGAATTAAGATATAAAGAGTTAAAGAAAAGAAGTAAATTACAAAGATATAAATAGTAGCTTAGTTTAGTACTATGTAATATTACTAAGTTAATATAGAGGAGAAGGAGTAAGCTAGTAAGTAACTAGTAAGCTATTCCTAGCTAGATAAGCTATACTATATAGATAAACCACACTTATAGAATTCACGCTAACTCATTCTTACTACTTAGATAGTATAATTTCTAATATACTCTTTAAAGTAGGATTTAGATAGGTTTAAGTATCTAGCTTTCTACCTTCTATAGAAGTAACCTTTCGTAGTTCTATTACTTATAGGTCTTAAGGCCTTACTTATACTTTATTATTTAGAATTTAAGGACTTGATTTCTAAGACTTTAGCCTTAGTATTAGTACTTCTTATTTATAGACTTAGCCTTAGATTAGCTATTATTAATTAAATTCTAAGACTTTAGTATTTGTTATATACCTTTTAGCTTCGAGACCTGTCTAAAGGCCTTCTATAAGCTTAAAGTAGTAGCTACCTTCAAAGTAGTAAGTGTTACTTCGATATTATTATTATTATTTATAACTAAACTCATATTATTTTCTTTACTATTATCGTTGTTCGTATTATTATTTTAAGTATAACCACTCTCTTTAGAACCCTTCTAAACCTAGGTTACCTATATTACCTACTAAAGTAATCTTAGTTACTCCTTTTCTTAATCTATATTCTATTCCTAGAATAACTCTCTTATAGTTTAGAAGTAATAGTTATAGTTATTAGAAAATCGTTATATAAGTTATATAATTAAGTAAGGTAGCTTTTTATATTATAGTAGGCTATATAAATACTCTAATCAATTTTAAAGCTAAGACTTTATAAAGTTTAAAGATATAAGAACAAGGAGTTAGCTAAAAGCTCTCTTTAAATAAGTGTTTTTACTCTTTATAAGACCTAGCTTAAAATAGGAATTAATTAAGTAATTTTAGTTAAAGTCTTTAAAAGGTTTTCGCTCTATTATATAGGATTTATAAAGGCTAAGATTAAACGAGTAGTCTTAGGAAATATACCTAGTTAAATATGTTTTTTACTCTAATATAAATAGTATTATAAGTATAAAGGATTTAAGTAGTAGTAGCAGCTAATATAACTAGATAAGTTCCTAAGTAATAGATAAGCTACTAATTTATAAGTAAGCTTTTTTACTAAGCTCTCTTACTAAATCGTAACTAGGTAAGCTTCTAATTATTAGATAAGCTACTAATTTATAAGTAAGCTTTTTCACTAAGCTTATTATAACTAGGTAAGCTTCTAATTACTAGGTAAGCTGCTAATTTACAAGTAAGCTTTTTTACTAAGCTCTCTTACTAAATTATAACTAGGTGAGCTCTTAATTACTAGATAAGCTACTAATTCACGAGTAAGCTTTTTCACTAAGCTTATTATAACTAGGTAAGCTTCTAATTACTAGGTAAGCTACTAATTTACAAGTGAGCTTTTTTACTAAGCTCTTCTACTAAATCGTAACTAGGCGAGCTTCTAATTACTAGGTAAGCTGCTAATTTATAAGTAAGCTTTTTTTACTAAGCTCTTCTACTAAATCGTAACTAGATAAGCTTCTAATTACTAGGTAAGCTGCTAATTTATAAGTAAGCTTTTTTACTAAGCTCTTCTACTAAATCGTAACTAGGTAGGCTTTTAATTACTAGGTAAGCTGCTAGTTTACTAGCTAGTAGGATCCTAGTTCATAAGTAAGTAAGCTCTAAAAGCTAAAGTAAGGTCTCTCTTAACCGGCGGTATAGTAGTATATAAGCTACTTATTACTTATTAGTTATTTAGTATTAGTAACTAATATAAGTAGAGTAAGAGAACTTATAAAGTGAAAAAGCTTAGTCTTAAATTAAAGAGTAATCTATAGAATAAGAGATAAGCTACGAATTAAAGAGTAAACGAAGTAAGTTATACTAAGAGCTTTTTTAACACTCCTTAGTATAGTCTTTAAGATAATTTTATTACTAAGAGAAAAAGAGTAGGATTTAGTAGAGATAAGTAAGAGATTAAAATCAGTTAAATTAAACCTTACTATAATATAGTAAGGAATTATATATAATTTAGAAGATATATAATATTAAGTAAGATATAAAAGTCATAGCTTAAAACCTTAAGAAGCCTTATAAATAGTAACTAAGCCTTATAAGTATAAAACTCCTCTAATACGAACTCTCTCTCTCTATACCTTAAATAAAAACTCTAAGAACAGAAAAACAATAAACCGAACACTACTCTTAGTATTTGTAAAAATTGTATAGTAAGAAAGTAAAACTATGTCGTCGCTTTTAAATCTAGACTACTCTAAATCTAAGCTACTAATAAAAATAAACCTTCTATAAGTAGATATACTAAGTAGACATATACTAAGAAAGGAGAAAGAAGGTTAAGTTATCTCTTCTTACTCTTAGACTTTTTAGTAATAAGAAGTAGTATTCGTAGTAGCCTAACTTCTTTTATTTTAGTATAGAGCTTTTTAAGAGCTACTACGTTATCTAATAGTAATTCTAAAGCCTTAATTCCTTAAGTAGTAGAAGAAAGGTAGACTTGTTTAGCTAGAGATATAATTTCTATATTACTTATTACTTACTTATTTAAGTATAAGAATTAATAGTAATTTCTATTAAAAGTAGTATTAGAATTATTACTATATTATGTTTCTATATTTATATATACTATTACTAGAGAAGAAGAAGACTTACTCCTAGCTAGTAATTAAATAGATAATATTAATATAGCTATAACATTTGTCTTTAGACTAATAAAGTTTACTAGGCTATATACGAGACTTTAACTAACTTAATTAGTAATCTTAGATATTAGACAAATAAAGTTACTTAGTAGTAGTATTTCTAGCTATATTATTAAAGGTATAATAGTATCTAAGGATTAAGACTATTATATATATAATAGAGAGGGATTATATAGTAATTATAATACCTAGGAAGAAGTGTTTAGCGTAGAGCTAAGTAATATATATAGCTATTATATAAATGCTAGAGAAACCTTATAGTTAGAAGTTTATTATATATTATTATTAAAGTGTAATTGATTTAGAAGATCGATATTAATATTATATAGGTTACTATTCTATAAGAATTTATTAAAGTTAATATTATTAATTTTAAAGGTAAATAGAAGGAGTTTATAAACTCTTACTACCTTAGCTTATGTCTCTTTATCTTATACTAATTATACTATAAGGTTAGTATTATTTAAGTACTATATAGTTAGTTTAAGAGTAGGATCTAAGGATTACGAGTATCGTGATTTAGGTTAAGATAGTACTTTAGTAGGCTAAACTTTAATCTTAGGTCTAGGGGATCTCTTAAGAAGGCGTTATTACTATAAAAGAGCTTATTCTATATCTTATTACTACTAAAGAGCTTATTACTTATTATAATATTATTAAATATTAACTTCTTTCTTTATAAGGTTATAATATAATTAAATTATACCGATTTACTTAGGACTTATTATATAGCTAATAGTATAAAGGGTAAGCTTAATATTATAATAGCTCTTATTATTATTTTTCTCTTTTAAGTGTTTCTTATATTTATCTTTTAACTCTAGTAAGCTTATGTTATCTAGTACTTTAGAGATAAAATCAACCTAAGCCGCCTAAGTAAGAGGTTTATTAACCGAGTTAGCTAGCCTCTTAAAATATATAGTATCTTACTATAGACACGATTTTTAGTTTTTAAAAGTATTCTAGACTCTTACCTTTAAACGTTCTTAGATTATAGTATTATACTTAAGGTTATTAAAGCTAAAGCTTTATATATATAAATTATATACGTCTTATAAGGTCTAGATCTCTAGTATTATATTATTAGGATTTTTCATAGCCTTAGTAAAGCTAAACTCCTCTTTAGTAAGAGCGCCTATATCTACTAAGTAGATTTAAATCTTATTAAAGTAATATAGGCTAAAATTAACCTTTTAATATTATATAATATTAAGTAGAGATAATCTATCTAGTTTCGTATTATAGAGAGAGATACTAAAGTTAACTTTATCTAATAGTTATAAGTCCTTATTATTTACGCTATTATATAGAACCTAGTACTAGTTATTATCTTATACTTTAATACTATACTCTAGCTTCTTAGTATTTATAACGACTACTCTATTAGAACTAATACTAAAAGGTTCTAGAGGTATATAGGAAATCCTATAAATTCTATAGTAATAGGCTTCTTTATCTTTAGTTAGTAGAGAGAATATAAGAACTAGGAAATTATAATAGTACTAGAATCTTTTAATTACTATTAGCGTTCTTCTCTCTTTCTTCGACGCTATATAGATAATAATACTATTAGTAAAGGTAAAAATTAGATTTAATTAGGCTAAGAAATAAATTTAAAAGTTATACTATAAGGCTTTAATTAAGCTAGAGAGTAGCTTATAGAGTAGTTAAGTCTATTAAAAGTAAAATTACTTAGATTAAGTAAATTAATTAAGTTAAGAAGAGGAGATTATAATATCTTATAATCTTAGAGATACTATAAGAGCTTTGATAACTAAAGAATAAGAATTTAATAGAGTAGGATATATAAAGAAGAGTTATACTCTAGATATTAAAGATTAAAGCTATAAAGTTGAGTAGGTTATAAGATTTAGATTAAAGTAAGACAACTTTTCACCTTCTACTACTAAGCTACTACTAAGTATATAGTAGTAAGCTAAACTATATTAGTACTAGCGCTATCCTAAGAAGAATACTCGACTACTACTACCTAAGTTCTACCTCTTAATTCTTCTTTCTAATACCTAATATATATTATAATATCTAAGCTTACTTAAGATTAATATTATTAATATTATTTTAGTCCTACGTTGCCTATTATTACTAGATATACTTCTTACTAAAACACTAGCTACCTTACTACCCTATATATCTACTTAAAGCTATAGCTTTATCCTAGCCTCTAACTATATAGACTTATAAAGCGTTGTAGTAATAATAATAGCTTTAATTACCTCTATGCCTTTAGTTCTTAGGAGTCTAGTTCCTATCTTAAAGCGTCTAACTATAAGTTAAAAGTTAAAAACCTTAATTCTATTTACTATACTTACTTTTATAGGCCCTTAGAATTCCTAGCTACCTTAACGACTATATAGATAAACTCTACTTCCTTATATATACTCTATTAAAACTAGAATTATAAAATAATACTATTATCTCTAACCTTTATATAAAGTACTATATTTTAAAGAAGGCTCTCTAATTATAGTATAAAAAGAAGAAGTATTATATTAAGCTATAAGAGTATAATAATTATTAAGTATATTAAATCTAGACTAAAAGTATATACTCTACTAACTATATAATAGGTACTATAGTAACTTATATTAACCCTAGTATTAAACGTTTCTTAGAATACTCTTATCTTAGTCGCCTATTATAATAAGCCTCTCTTATTTACTTATAATACTTCTCTTTTAGCTACTTATAATACTCCTTTATTAGTCGTTCCTAATAATACTTGTTTCTTAACTACTTATAATACTTCTCTTCTATCTACTTATTATAATCCCTCTTTCTTAGCTATCTATTATAATACTCCTTTTACTAGCTATAATACTAGTACTCTATCTCTTATTATAAGTAGACCTACTTTATATAATAGATTCTTAGAGTATAGTAGCTACGTTTTAGAACTTAAAGAACCTAGTAGTCCTGTTTTACTAGTTAATCCTTTTAATAACATCTTACTTAAACAGGTCGGTTTATATTCTTTAGCTTAATATTCTATTCTAACTTATTATAAAAGCTCTAAGAATATTAGTAATAATAACACTAACCCTTATTCTTATATTCTTAGACCTTAGAAGAAATTAAGATATAAGCTACTTAGAAACTTCTCTCTAAGCTTAATACTATTTTCTCTTATATATATAATACTATAAATAAGAAAGGAGAGGATATTTAGATATATAAGGCTCTTATAGGTTTACTTATAAGTAATTTTTTTACTTATCTTAAAGGCTATATAGATTAATATATATACTTTATAAGAGGTACTATTAATATATTAGATATAAAAAAGACTATAGATAAAGTAGCTAAGAATTAAAGGAAACTATAAGCCTCTACTATATACTAATTAAGAAAGATAATAAAGAAACTATAATATTAGACAAAGTAGGTTACTAACCTTCTTTAAAGTATTATAAATCTTATTCTAAGATCTCGTTAAAATACCTTAAATCTTTAAACTTAAATACGTTTAAGTTAAAGATCTATATACTAAGTATAAAAGTAATAAATCTTTAGTATAAGATATTTAAAATAGAAGTAAATATATATAGTAGTTCTTACTACTAGTAAGATAGATAGATTAAGCTTTATAATTAATATAAGTAGAATAGTATTAAATCTAGTAAATTATCTTTATATCTATAGAGTTAATATAAAGAATAGGTTTAATATATATAAGATTAACATACTTAGAATACTTAGAATTAAAATTCTTTTTCTTAAGATACTCTTTTTATTCTAGTACTTTAGAATTAATAGACTAATATATAAGCCTCTTCTTAGTATTTAAGCTACTTTTTAAAGCGTAAGCTACTAGAGTAGGTAAGTAAGCTGCTTATTAATAGGTAAGCTACTAGTAATTAGTGCTTAAATAGTTAAATATTAGTAGATAAGCACTATATAAGTAGATAAGCTTCTTATATATAAGTAAGCTACTAGTAATTAGATAAGCTACCTCTAACTAGGTAAGCGAGGAGGAGAAAGCTACTAAGCTCTTATCTATCTTATAAGTAAGTACTAGAATTACTAGTAATCTCTCTTATCTACTATTATTCTTAATTATAAGTAAGCTTTATATTAATAGTAAGCTCTCTAATTAACTCGAGTAAGCTATACTATAAATTTAAAGATATTTGTATATTTTAATTAAAGATAAGAGAACCTATTTCTATACTATAAGTAGTAGTGTTAATCTTCTACTCTCCTTTATAGCCTTATCCTTAGTTTCTACCTTTTTACCTTTTTATATACTCTATACCCTTATTACTACTATCTTCCTATCCTTAGTTTAGCCTTTACGCCCTTAGTATTATAGAGTATAGTAGTACCCTTTCTATAGATAGCCTCCTCTATAACCTTATTCTTAGATTTAGCTTTTATAACCTTCTTTAAGGTGTTATAAGAACTATAGTATTATATAGCGTTATAGTTCTCTTTAATAAAATAGAGTACCTAGCTTACTACTCTCTTTATTGTTATTTCTCTTACCTTTACTACTAGTATTAGTTAAGATAGTAGTAGTAGTACTAGTAGGTATATTCGCTTTTAATCTTTTAAATAACTTCTTATATAAAGCGCGAGCGTTTTTAGTATATTTTTAGCTAATAAGAGAGTAATCTAGTTAAAATCGACCTAAAGTTATAGATTAATTAGCTTATAAGAATTAATTATAAGATAAGTCTTAGAGAGCTAAAGCTTATAGTGTCTATTTCCTATTTTAGAGTAAGATTAAAAGTTAACTTATATTTAGAACGTTACTTATAAATAAGGTAACTATAGCTAATATCTATGTCTTCTTAGAAGTTAATAAGGTAACTATACTAGTAGTAGTACTGTCCTTAGTATTATTAGTTACTACCTTTAGTAGAATATTAAAGTTTTAACCTTTAAAAATTACTTATAAAAGATATAGTAGTAGCTAATATTATAAAAAGAAGATATAAGGAATATATATTAAAAGAAAACGTTAAAAAGACTATTTAAGAAGAGAAGAATAAGAAGAACTAACTCTTATTAGCTTTATATTTTATATTATTGTCTTTATTAGCTAACTTAGCCTTGTTAATACTCTAGCCTTATTCTTAGGTTCTACTTTTTTACTCTTTTAAGCTCTTTACTCTCCTCTTATTACTACTGTCTTTACTAACCTTAATAGACTTTAGTCTAGTATTTATACTCTTAGACTTATAAGGTATAGTAGTACTATTTTTATAAAAGGTCTTCTTTAGAGTAACTAGCTCGCTACTCTCGTTGTTATCGCTATTCTTATTAACCTTACTAAAGAGCTTCTTATATATTAAATAGGTGTTATAAGTATATTTTAGACTAATTAAATTAGGTATTAATATTAGCATTTATTAAGATATTAATAGTAGTATTAGAAGAAGTATTAGCTTTTATATTATTAAGAAGTACGATTTAATTAAAGTTAACTTATAGTTATAGATTAATTAGCTTATAAGTATAATATAATATAAAGAAAAGAGAAAGAATAAACTTATATTTAGTATATCTTCTTAGAAGTTAATAAAGAATAAATAAGAAGATACTTCTAAAAGATAAGATAGTTAACTTAGCACTTCCTCTTAGTAGATCTATATAGACGTGCGACTACTTAAAAGAAAATAGAGGTTTTAACTATAAGATATAATAGAGTTCTAATAACTAGATTAAAGAAACGAAGAATAATAAGTCTAGTATAATATTTAAAAAATAGTAGAAGTAGTAGATAAAAGACTATTATAAAGAGGGCGAAACGTTATAAAACGTCTAAATAACCTAGAAACCTAACTAAACATACTTAATTATATAGTAGTAACTATATTCTTCTTAAACCCCCTTCTCTCTCTTTTATCTAGCCTATTTAATTTATTCTTTAACTACTTACTTATACTATTTCCTTCTAATCTTAATTATCTTCTTTTAGAATTTATATAAAATTAAGCCTTTACTATTCTTATTTTTTAATAATAATTCTAGACTACTACTACTATTATAAGTAGTTAGATAAGTTTTTTATAAGATCCTACTAATAAAGTATATAAATTCCTCTTTTATATTATACTTTTATTTATTTATTTATAATATATAATTAATATTATATTTAACTTTTATATTTATATCTAGAAGAAACCTTAGTAAAGAAGTGTTATAGGTTATTACTTATTTATAAAACCTCTTATTATTAAAGAGCCTAATTTCGTAATTACTAGGATTTATTAAATATTTAAGCTTTATAATTAGATATAAATAATAATAAGAGCCTTTTATAAACGACGTAATATTATTAGTAAGATAAGTAAGAGAGATAACTAATATTATAAGTAAAAGAGTAAAAGGTTTAAGAAATTATATAAATACTAAATATAAATAAGTCCCTAGGCTTATAAGGATTATATAATAGACAATAAATTAGGATTCTAGCTATATATAAAAGATATATTAAAGATATAATAGTTTAATAGTTATTAAAAATGTTACTAGATATAAAGTAAATAAGATTATATCTATTTATTAATTATTAACTAATAAGTAGCTTATCTACTACTAAAGCGAAAACTATAAATAGCTTACTTACTAATAAGTAGCTTAGCTACCTCCTAGAACCTTTTACCTATATATTATTACTATTATTAGTCTATAAGCTTAGTTAAAATTAACTAGCTTTACTCTAAGTAATACTAATAGAAGACCTTATCTACTAAGCTTATTCTATACTTTAATTACTTACTTGCCTAGCTAGAAGTAGCTAATTTATAACTTATCTACTAATATTTAAGTTCTAGTATATAATAGCTTACTCTTTAAATGTTCGCCTACTTATTAAATAATAGCTTATTTATTAATAAACGACTTACTTACTAAAACAGAGCTTCTCTATTAATTACTAGGAATTCATAAGCTATAGTTTTCTTATTAAAATATATTATAATAACGTTAAAAATAACTAAAAGGATAAATATAGAGAGTAAAGCTTAAATATTTATACTATAACTTATCTACTAACTTATATAATATAAAAGAACTTTACTAGTTTACTAATTACTTGCTTACTAAGTATAAAGTAGCTTACTACTTATTAGTAACTTTCTTATTAAAAGGAAATATATCTACTAATATACTATTAGCTTACCTATTAATAATTAGCTTATCTATTAAAGTTTAGATAAGCTTAGCTCTAAGATACTTAACCTATTCTATATATAAAGAAAAGAGAGTTAAAAACTTATATATTTATATACTTTTAGTATACGTTAAGTATAGCTTATAAATATTATAAACCTAATTATTATATTATTATTATCTTAAATTATAAAAGAAGAAAAACGTTAATAAGGAAAGTAGTAAAATAAATTAAACCTGCGAAACTACGACTATAAAACTAATACTAACTTTCCTCTACTATATAAACCCTGCTATTAGTACTACTATACTTATTATATTAGTACTAGGATAAGTACTCTTTATAAAGAGCGCTTATAAAGTATATATAAGCTATGTTTAATAGTATCCTTAGTAGTATAAGCTCTTTTAAGACCTAAATCTATTAGTACCTTATCTTTCTTATATCTTCTAAGTATAAGACTATCTATTATATCTACTTTACGTTTACCTAGATAAGAAGTATTAAGAATTATAGTAGATATATACTCCTTTTTATAAACTACTTAGTTAGCTTTAAATTTTCTCTTTTTTACCTCTCTATTAATACTCTCTATTATACTCTAATATACTACTTTATCTCTATTACTAATAGTAATTTTATCTAAATTTCTATTAAGTTTAAGTAAATCTATATTAGTAATAGCCTTATTTATATTCTTATTATTTATAACTTCCTTCTCTCTTTCCTTCTTAATTATAGCTTAGTCCTTAGTAGCTACTTTTTAGAGAGCAGCTTTCTAAATAGTAGATAGGACGATTTTTATATTTATAATTTTCAAAATCCGTATATAAACTTTAAAGAGAAAAACCTTTAAGCTCTATATTATAATATTAACGTAGACCTTATATATATAGTTCTTAAGTATCTTTAAGTCTAATATATAGAAAAAGGAGATAGAATATATATAATATACCTAAATAAGCTTCTCTTTATACTTCTTAGTAATATAGAAATATATAAAGACTTTAGTAGTAGTTTTATTAAAGTAGATAGAATAAACTTAGATAAGTATATTAATATCGCCTTCTTTAAACTAATCTAAGAGGCTGAATTAGCTATAAAAAAAGCAGTCTAAAGCTTTTATAACATAGTAATAGTTCTGTCTTACTTAAATAATTATATATATAAATGTCTTTTTACCTTTATCTTTAATAATATAAAAGATAAAGAATAGACTTATAATAAGGTTAATAAATAGCTTCTATAGTTTAGTATTAATAATATCTAACTCTACTAAATTAAAAACATAGTACTAGAAACTAATACTTATATCTAGTCTAAGTATAATATAAAGCTTAAGCTTAATATCGTTCTTACTAAGTATAAGTTAAGTCTAGTTATAATAAAACGTTAAATTTTAAGTAGTCTAAATACTAATAGTGTTATAAGTAATAAGTCTATATAGTATGTTTTTTAGATTCTTATATAAAAAAATATATTAGTTAAAGAGAAGTAAGGAAGATATAATTATATACTTAACTTTATTTACCTATTATACTTAATTAACGTTCTCTAATTTATTAAATAAGAATAGTAAAAGGTTCTTCTATCTATTCTAAATTAAGGAATTAAATAAGCAGTTCTCTTTCTAACCTCTTATTTAATAAGCTTTAAAATAGTAGCTTTTAAGTTTATCTTTTATAAATATAAGATTTATAAAGAGTACTTAATTAACTCGCTAGTAATAAATAGACTTAAACTTAGTATTATATAGATACTTATATAGAATGAACTCTTATATTACTATTATATTAAGAATAAAATAATAATTAAGGAATTACTTACTTTACTTATAGCTTTTAGCCTTCTTTTTAATAATATCTAGCCTCTTTTTAAGAATTCGAGAGTAAGCTCTAAGTTATTTCTTAAGAGATATATTAAATATATATTCTTCTATCTTTAAACAACTTTCTATAAAGTTAATTAAATAAGATAAATCTATATCGTTATTAGAAAAGATTTATATAAGAGAGGGCTTTAAGAGTTCTAAACACTCTATAAGAGGTTCTAAATAATCAAGATACTATAAAGACTACTTAAAATATAGATTTAAAGTTAAAGTATAGATAATAGAGTATCTATAAGGATTATTTATTTATTTTAATAGTAAGGACTTAGTTAAAGGTTAAGTAGATAAAGAAAGAGAATTTAATAGTAATAGTAGAGACTTGTTAAGATTATATAAAGACTATTTAAAGTAGAGATTAAGAGTTAAGATATAATTAGTAAAAGGCTAAGTTTCCTTAATACTATTTATTTACTTTAAAATAGCTAATAGAGAGAGGTACTTAAGAGAATACTACCTTTAATTATAGGTAAGTAAGATAGTTATAGTAGGCTAAGGATTTGATAAAGAGTATTTAGTAGAAAGCTACGTTTAATTATAAGAATATAACTACGTATCTATAATAGACTAGAGATAATATAATAGTAAAGTATAGAAAATAGCTATAGAGGATTTAGTAGAATACTAAGAATCTAATAGAGGCTACTTATACTATGTTTAATTAAACTATAAAGTCGTCTTAGTAGAGAGACTTAGAGAGAGTAAGTAATCTATTAAAGGCCGCGATTACTTATAATAACTAAGGTTAGAAGAAGAGGCTATCTTCTCTAGAGATAAGCTATTCTAAAATAAGTAGAGAGAGCTTTAAGTAGTAGAGTTTCTAGAGTATATATCTTTAATTGTTATTATATTAATAGTATATATATATAGAATTCGATAATATCTTAGGATAGTACTTTTAGTAGCTTAGAGTGTTATATAAGCTAAGTATTAGCGCTAGATTATTAAAAATCTAGCTATTATTTATATATAAAATATCTATTTCTACTAATCCTCTATAAATAAGCTAATCTTCTATAAGTAATCTAGTTCTTCTTAGTTCTTTTAAGTAATCTAATTCTTTATAAGTAAGCTTAGTAGCCTAGCTTTCAAGTTCTATATATAATTCTTTTATTTGCTTATTTATATTATTTATTCTTAAATAAGTAGGCTTATCTATAACTAGTAGAGCTTATCTGTCTATACCTTCTAGGTTAATCTAACCTCTCTTATTAACTCTATAATATCTATAATAAGCTATATATTAATATTAACCTTCTAAATAATAGCTTCTAGACTCTTAATAGATAGTAGCTAGAAGAGGAGAAGAGTAAGTATACTACCTAGCTCTTAAGAAATATACGCCTATTATCTACTATCTAACTCTAATAACTAGATACTACTAGTTAAGCGCCCTTCTTCTACTCTATATAGCTTCTAAGAAGTATTTAACTAATTCTTATATATTTCTTAAACTTAAGCTATCTAGCTATTACTTAGTATATCTATAAAGCTTAATAAGTAAGTACTTTATCTTCTACTACTCTTATTAGCGTAAGTAGCTTATTAACTATTAAAATAAATTAATAAGGTATATTTCTCTTTTAAAAAATCTTTTAATTTAAATACCTCTAATAGCTAAAAACATATTAAGCTAGAATAGAATTCCTCTCTACTTCCCTCTATCTTTAAAGACTAGAAGATTATTAATAACTAGTAGTTAGCTTCTTAAAACTCCTTAACCTTATATTTAGCTACTCTACCTCTACTAGTATTACTCTCTCCTCTATTACTATTACTAAATTTTATATGTCTTTCTTCTTTCTAATTAGCTATACTAATATATTAAAGGATTATAAGAGTTCTATTTATTATTAACTAGTAAAGATATATAATACTCTTATTAATATTAATACTCTTCTCTTATCTCTCTTAGAATTTCTCGAGTTCTAAATATTAAATCCTTTAAAAAACGAGTAGTATTCTAATATAAGTATAATAGATGAATATATAATTAGTTTATTAAAGTAGAACGCTTCTACTTCTATAAAACACTCTTATAGTAGTAAGAAATAGGTATAAGACCTTTATAGCTAGCTTTAAAATAGGTATATCTAGTCTATAGATAGTTAGTATATTTTAAAAGAGTATAAAGACTTTTATAAGATAGTGCTTAGTATTATTAGCTTATTTATAAGGTTTAAAATCGACGAATTATTAATAACTATAGCTTTCTAATACTTATAAAGTCTTAATAAAAACAAGTATATATTTAAATCTATAATTATAATACTAATTTCCTAAGTTTTAATATAATATAAAATATATATCTTATTTATTAAAAATAACTCTTATTAAGAATCGTATAAGAAGAAGAAGGTATTAATACTAAGAGAGAAGTCTTATAAGAACGTTTAAAGGTAAAGACTAGCTAAAGAATATAATTCTAATAAGAAGGTAGATATTACTCTTATTATACTAGATGAACTTTATATCTTATTTAACTATAATACTATTATTAAATTCTAATTAAGGGATTAGCCTACGCTAGAATATTTAGGACTTATAAATAATAGTTAAATACTAGAGAGAGACTTATAGCCTAATAGTTTTTAAGAGTTTAAGATAAAAGCTTTTATAGATAAAGAATTATATAAGATTATAAAACACCTTAAACTTATAAAAGATTAGAATCTATTTTATATAGCCTATTTAGTCTATATTACCTCTTTTCTCTAAGAAGGAAAGCTAATAAAAGACGTTAATAAGAGAGTATACTCTTAAGTATAAAATAGAGAGTTCTAGCTTTATTAAAAGTAGTAAAAGTTAAATACTAAGCTAAAGGAATTAGTAAACGCTAATAATAAGATAGTAAGTAATAATACTAGGTACGTTATTAATAAAGAGAGCTTTATGTTTTCTATAACTACTACTTCTAAAATTATTACTTTATAAGTCTATTTTATAGAAACTAAAATAAGTACTATCTTATATTATATAGCTAACCTTAAGTCTTTTAAATTTAATTACTATAAAAATATCTAAGCATTTTAGTAAACATTCCTTACTATTATCTAATAGATAAGGTTTTAGCGTTTACCTAAACTTAAAGCTAAAATCTAAAGACTACTAGAGTAGGAATAAGTATAGAGGTATAGTAGTAGTAGTAGAATATTAGATAGCTCTAGGAATTCACTTTTATAATAAGTAACTTTTATAATAGATAACTTTTATAATAGGTAACTTTCATAATAAGTAACTTTTATAATAGGTAACTTTTATAATAGGAGTTTTTAGAGTTTTTATAATTTAATTTTATTTCCTATATATACGTAGGCGCCGGTCTTAAATAAGTAAACTCTCCTCTTATAAGTAAGCTCTAGAATAATAAGTAAGCTCTTATTCTATATTAATAGAAACTCTTATAAATAAACAAGTAAGCTACTAACTCTTAAGTAAGCTTCTAAAATATAAGTAAGCTATAAATTTATAGCCTACCTCTTAAAAGAGTAGAGTATACTAGACTATCTATAGGTTTTATTATATATTAGAACTATTAGTTATATTCTATAGACCTAAAGAAGTTAAGAGTTATCTCTACTAAATATAACTAATAGTTCTAACGTATATTAAAACCTTATTATAGTCTAGAAGAAGTTAAGCTATACTATAGTTACCTAGTTATAAAAAGTAATAATGCTCTTAATAGGCTAAAAGAAAGATATTAGCGTCTAGCTTACTTAAGAATTATACTTGCTTACTTAGAACTCTACTAGCTTATTATTAATTTAATAGTAGAGTTAAAGATATAGTAGTAGTAGTAGTATATCTAAGAGACACCTATTAGTAGGTCTATTACTTTAAATACAGGTACTCTTAGTAATATCCTACTTCTTATAAGTACTATAAGATAATAGAAGAGGAAAGTTTTTTTTTACCTTTTTTCTCTTCTTAGCTATTACGTCTAAGACTACTATTTAAGATACTAGAGATATATTACTCTTTTTAAGGAAATATATATTAGAGGAAATTAAGTAATTATTATATAAATTATATAGATTAAAAGAAGAGATACCTTAGTAATTAAGATTATAAGAGAGATAGAAATAATAGTAGTAGTAATATATTATCTACTACTAAGCTAGTATAAATATAGATTAATTTACCTAGATAAAGTAAGCTAGCTTTTAATTAAGTAAGCTAGTAAAATCACTATATATTAGTTTAACTAACTTCTAAGAGTATCTAGGCGTTTATCTCTTATCTAGTATACTTTTATATTCTTTCTATTACTAAGAAGCTATTAATACTTTAATAAGGCTATCTAAACTAATACTTTCTTAGTAATAGTTTTATTTAAAGAGAAAATAAGCTAGCTTACTCTGTTTATTAGCTTAGATATAATATTAATAGTATAAGTAATATAGATATATTAGTGTCTTTAGTAAAGAATTCTCTAACTAGGTTCTTAGAGCCGGCTATAGAACTATATAAGTTTTAATTAGTATCGATTAGTAATTATACTTACTAAAATATGTAGATAAGCTAGGAAATAGTAGAATTAACGCTTAAAGTAAGTAAGCTAGCTAAAACTCTTCTTTACTTCCTCTAAGTTATAAATATAAAGTCTTTTTTATTTATTTATAGTAAAGAATATAAATTACTAGATAACGAAATAATAGTAAAAATAAAAAGCTAAATAATCGAATTATCTAATAAATTCTACTAATAACTATAACACCTAGTATAGTAAGATAAAGTTAATATATAATATATTCTTCTCTATATATATAGTACTTTTAAGGTTCTTATATTTACTATTATACTATTATAACGCTAAAGTACCTAATAGTACTACTAAAAGATTAAGAAATTTAAGATATTATATTATCTAAAAAGACTTAGTAAATAAAAGAAACAATAGAGCCTAGATCTTATTAGAGATTAAGGATTAATATTCTAAGTATTAAAGTATAATTTATTAAGTAAATAAGAGAAATTATAACTTACTTTTAAATTAGATAAGTACTTTCTTAATATATCTAAAACACCTCTACTATTGCCTTCTAAGTAATAGCCTAATATTAAGCTTTATAAGGTATAGTATTAAGAGATTAAGAAAAGAAGATTAGAAAAGAAGAAGCTATTATTAAATATATATATAAGAATTATAAGTGTTAAAATGCTTTTAGTTATAGTCTATCTAATATTTAAATAAGTAAAGGAGCTAGGAAATGTTATAATTAATATAATAAGCTACTTTAGAGATTAGTCTATACTTAGAATACGAATATATACTATAGTTATATATATAAAGTAAGGAATAAGAATATATAAAGTTCTTAAGAATACTAGGCTTAGGATTACTCTCTTTAATAAATATATTAAGTCTAGTAACTTTGTCTTTTTAAACTAAGCTAATAAAGCTATATTAAGGCTTATATTAGTAGATATAAGTAAAGGAATCTATATATAGAGAGAGGAATTACTGTTGTCTTATAAGTAAATAGACTTGAATTCTCTTATAATTAGACCTATCTCTTATACTAATTCTAGGCCTAAGAATAGAGTTTAAGTTAAGAAAATATATAGTATAATCTAATAAAAGCTATTAGAAGGTTTTAATAGAGTAATAGATTTAGGAAAGTAGGCTAGAAAGAGGTTACTTCTAGTACTAGAAATAAAGAACTTAATAGTATTTAAAGGTATTATACTCTATATAGATATTAAGAGGTTAATAGGTAATTTAATTCTTTAGTAGTATAAGAAGAAGAATATATATCTAAAACTTAAAATAGTATAGTAGAAGATTTTTAATAAGCTCTATTTAAACCTACTAAACATTTAGTTTTCTATATAATATAAGCGTAGCTAGAATTAATAGATTATAGATGTTTTAGCTAAGGTATCGCTTCTTAATTTTACTAGTAAGTTATAACTAATTATACTAACTTACTTATAAAAGTTATAACTTACTTAATAAAGTGTTCCTTATCTAACTAATTCTAGCTTACTTAAAAATTATATTTAATAACTTTACTAGCTTACTTAACGATTATATAGGCTTATTTAGTAACTTTACTAACTTACTTAACTAATTCTAGCTTATTTAACGATTATACTAGCTTACTTAGTAATTTTACTAGCTTACTTAACTAATTCTAGCTTATCCGACGATTATACTAGCTTACTCGGTAATTTTATTAGCTTACTTAACTAATTCTAGCTTATCTAACGATTATACTAGCTTACTTAGTAATTTCACTAGCTTACTTAACTAATTCTAG
This sequence comes from Hymenoscyphus infarciens, assembly GCA_001414345.1. Lineage (NCBI taxonomy): Eukaryota > Fungi > Ascomycota > Leotiomycetes > Helotiales > Helotiaceae > Hymenoscyphus > Hymenoscyphus infarciens. The sequence goes on along the minus strand of LLCB01000322.1, from coordinate 15,797 downwards.
CTTATCCGACGATTATACTAGCTTACTTAGTAATTTCACTAGCTTACTTAACTAATTCTAGCTTACCTAACGATTATACTAGCTTACTTAGTAATTTTACTAGCTTTTTTAACTAATTCTAGTTAACTTAGAAATTATATTAGTATAACCTAATTCTAGCTTACTTAATAACCTCTTAAAATCCCTAGAAACTTAAACTCTTTAAAAACTCTTAAATCTCTATTCTATACTAATAAGAATTCTAATTAAATTAAATAATATAATAGTAAGTAGTCTATCGATTATAAATTATAGAAAATGTTTTAAATTAAGTATAGAAAATAGAATATATAAAAAATTAAAAAGATAAATTAATAAGTTAACTAAAAAACTCTATATATAGTAAGCTAAATAAATAAAGCTAATAAATTTATAAGTAAACGAGATAAACAAACTTTAAATAAACTTATAACTTATACTAATAGAGGTTAAAACCTATAAGCTAGTCTTTCTCTACTAAAATATAAGTAATAATATTAAGACTATAAACTTAGTAAACTAAGAGTATAGGTTATAGTTATTAATACTATTTCTTTAAATTTTTATTCTTAAGTTATAGTATTAAGGAATCTACCTAGGTATATTATAAAACCTTGATTTTTTAGTATAAGTTTTAGTAGTAAATTTTATAACTAAGCTAAATAAACGAGTAAGGTAAATAAGACTAAAAAACAAATAATTTTATAAGCTAGCTAGCTAAGTTTATTAAATAAATATAAAGCTAAGAAATTTTAGATTTAAAAAAACTATATCTATTATAAGAATAGTTACTAATATAAGTAAATTCTATTTAATCTATATTAATAGTTAAATAAAGTATTTAAGAATTATTAAGCTATAAGTAATTATATAAATACTAAGTAGAATATTATAAGTCTTCTAATATATTTATTAGTATTATTAGTACTAGTAATAATAGTAATAGCCTTAATAGCTTAATTTATATAAAGAGATTTCGCTTATCTAAAGATAGACTAGGTATAGGTGCTAGTACTAGAGATCTTTTATTTAGAGATTAACTAGATACTAGGGATCTTTTATCTAGAGATAGAGATAGACTAGGTATATATACTAGTACTAAGAATCTTTTATTTAGAGATTAACTAGGTGTTAGAGATCTCTTATCTAGAGATAGAGATAGACTAGGTATATGTTCTAGTACTAGAGATCTATTATTTAGAGATTAAGATGTTTTAATTAGAAGTAGAGAGAGAGTAGTAGAACCTAGAATAAGTAAACTAGTAGGTTAACTTATATCCTTATTCTATACTAAGTCTAGCTATCTATTTATAAATAGTTCTTATATAACCTTACTCTTTACTTATACTAAAACCTACTCTTATATTAAAACTTGCCTCTTTATTTAAATAAAGTTATTAATCTTATTCTAATAAAGAAGAATAAAATTATAATTAAGACTTAAGAACGTGTTTTAGCTAATTTATAATAGTTTATAGAGCTTTTCTATTTTTTTAAAATACTTCTTTCTTCTTTTATAAAGTAGATTATATTACTATATATAAAAAACGATTTTTTAATAGATTCTTAAAAGAAGGTAGTATTATAGTCAGCGAGCTATTTCTACTTAGGTAATACTATTAATCTAAAAAGATCTTTTTTATAGTATAGCTAGAGCTTTCTTATATACTACTAAACCTATATTAAGCTATAATTCTAATTCTTATTCTCTCTTTAAATACTACTTTAATATTCTTTTTAAAATTATTAAATTAGTATATATAGTATTAGAAGTATAAAGTAGATATTAATATTAAATTAACTTTAAAAGATTTAATATAATATTAAGTAATTTATAAGTCTATTAGTATATTACTATATTATAACTCTACTTTATAATAAATATATACTTAACACGTTTAAGTAATTAAGATTAAGTAGGTTTATAAGCTACTAAATAAGTACTTTTATTATAATACTATTTAAGATTTTTCTTACGATATCTCTTAGACTATGTTTATAATATATTATAATAAGTTAATTAGATTTAGGTTAGTCTTATTTACAAAGATAGCTAGAAGTATAGCTTACTTATACTTTTATTAGATTACTAGGCACCTTACCTATCTTTTGCTATAGGTTATCGGCCTATACTAAGGTAATTATATTCTTTATATCTTATAGATTAATTAATTTATAGACTAATAGTACTACTAAAAGTATAGATAAGCTACTTTACTAGAAAAGTAAGTAAGCCTTTGAAATTTACGAGTAAGCTACTAAAAGTATAGATAAGCTACTAAAAGTATAGATAAGCTACTAAAAGTATAGATAAGCTACTAAAAGTTATAAGTAAGCTACTGAAAAAGCAAGTAAGCCTTTAAAATAAGCGAGTAAGCTGCTAAAAGTATAGGTAAGCTACTAAAAGTTATAAGTAAGCTACTAAAAAAGTAAGTAAGCCTCTAAAATAAGTAAGTAAGCTGCTAAAAGTATAGATAAGCTATTAAAAGTTATAAGTAAGCTATTATAATTTAAGAGGCCTTCTTATAAATATCTCTTTATATTATAAAAATCTTTCTCTATAATAAATATTCCTTACTCTATAAGCTTAGTATACTCTTAAAGTATAGCGGCTACTTATTTAGAGGTCTATATATAACCGTGGTTCTAGATAAGCTATTCGCTATATCTAAGAGATGTTCTTAGTTAGTTAAAACTATTATTATAGTTAGAATAGGCTAATTGTTTATATAATTTAGACTATCTAATTTAACCTAGCTCTTACTAGATAAAGAAAGTAGTATTATAATCTATACTTAGTCTTAGTAGTAAAATAACACTAAAATACTCTTTTTTTATTTATTTATATATAATTCTATATATATTTTAATACTATGTTATTTAACTATCTAAATCTATATAGTCTTATAAGTTTAGCGATTACGCCCTTTTCTGTCTTTATTTTTATCTATAATTATAAGTAAAAAGGAGGTAAAAAGAAAGCGTTTTAGTATTATTTTACTACTAAGACTAAGTATAGATTATAGTACTACTTTCTTAAAGCGAGGTAAGCTAATAGAGGATATAACTTTACCTAGTACCTAGTTTAGGTTTAATAATATTACTCTATATAATACTATAAATACTTTATATATATTATATAGATAAAAAGATTTACGAAATAGTACTAATCTTAGATATAAACCTTAAAGATATATATTAAGATTCTCTAGCTTATAATAGAGACTAGGACTACGTGTTTTAAGGTTCTTAAGCCTCTTAACTCTTTTAAGAATATATTTAGGTACGAAACCTATATTATAATCTTAATCTTATTTAAGCTTATTAAGCTTCTCTAACTTCTATAGATAAGAACTATATTTAAGTATATATCTCTTAAAAAGTATACTTATAACTACCTTTTTTAATAAGAAATATCTGTCGTTCTCTTTATCTTAATCCTTATCTCTTAATATAATATTATAAAAACTATAATACTAAGAGCCTACTATCTTATAGTATAATATTATTCTTAATACTAGACTATATACTACTAGAATCCCTCTTCTATTAGATTATCTCTAAGATTAACTTAATAGTTATAATTCTTTTAAACTAGGTCTAGCCTATTATTAAAGATCTTTAAATAGATTATATTAAGTATAATAAATAAGAAGATAATATTATCTAAAATAGAGAAGTTAAACTTTAGAGTAGTACTATTTTTACACTTTCTTAATTATAATATATTAACTTTAATAAAGAAAGCCTTACTACTAAAGCTTCTACTCTCTTAGAATAGAGTATAAGGTAGTATTAGTTATTATATAAGATAGAATATTATATGTCTTTACTAAGTTATATATTTTACTTTTTAATTAATAACTAGATAATCAATTACTTACTTAATATATCTACTATTAGCTTAAGCTATTATGTTAGCTATCTCTATATACCTCTCTTATATCTCTAAGTAGTTCTTTAATTCCTATCTTCTAAGATAATTATAATTTAGACCTTAAATACGATTCTGAAGTAATAGGCTAATACTATAGGTATAGGATTAGTATAGACCGAGCTATTAGAGAGAACTATAATACTACGGTCTATTATCTTTTTAATTATCTTAGTATTTCTTATAAAACATTTATAATAAAGTAATAGTCTACTCTATACTTATTATGTTTAGAGTAAAAGCGTCGTCGAGTTAATTAAGGTATTTATATAACCTAGGATTTAGTTAAGTTAGACTAGGATTTAGAGCTCTAAACTAGGATTTAGATCTAGCTAAGCTTAGGATAGGAGATATTAGATAATTTTCTAGATTAGATTAGGGTTTATATATATATTTAATAATATTTTCTAGTATATTATGCTATTTATAGTATTAGTAACTAGATTAGAATAGTTTATATATTTAATTAGTTTTAGAACTTCTATATTAAAGGAGAGCCTATATTAAGAGCCTACTCTAAGAGCTTACTTGTTAGAGAACAGCTTACTAGAGAGCGAGCTTACTCGTTAGAGAACAGCTTATCTAAGAGCCTGCTCTGGAAGCCTATTCTAGAAGCTTACCTAGTAAGTAGAGCTTATCTAGATCTCTAAATTTATTCTATTCTAGTATACTCTAGAAAACTATAGAATAATTATAAGATTATAGAGAGAGGAAAGTAGAAAGGAGAGAAGTAAGATATATTAGAGTTAGTTTTTTAGTCTATTTAAGCTATATTATATATTCTCTTTATCTTAAACACTTTTTATTACTCTAATTAATAAACTAAGATCTCTATTATACCTAGGGTTACTAAAGCTAAGCTAGTAAAAAAAAAGCTATATAATATATCTAAGAGCTATTCTATACTCTCTTCTATCTTATTCTTACTTAAAATATCTCTTTTATTCCTCTAACTTAAGTAGAGCCTATATTAGTATTTACTTTAATATTATCTATAATATAGTTAAGACTATATAAAAGATAGGTTCTTATAGATTACTAGTATAGAGGAAGAAGAGAGGTATTCTTATAAACTTTAACTTTGCTTATACTAAATTTATATTAGGTAAAATCTAAGACTAATCTTAACTAATAGAAACATATCTTAAGAAGGTATTTATAATAAAGATAGTGTTTATAATAAAGGTAGTATTATTTATAATATAGAGAAAAGTAATAAGACTATTATATAATAGTCTTCTTGTTTCTCTCTTTATTATAAATAATATTATCTTTATTATAAACACCGTCTCTATTATAAATACTAGCCTTATTATAAATACTATCTCTATTATAAATACTGCCTTTATTATAAATATATATATTATTATAGAGGGTCTAAAGTTATAAAGCTATATATACTATTAAATATTAGAGAATAGTGCTTTGTTTAAAGTTATTAAAAGAGTCTAAGTACTTACTAATATATTATAGGTCTAGTCCTCGAGTAGCTATAAATAGCTAGCTAAGAGAGTGTAATTTACTAGATATTAGATTAGATTAGAGAGGTTAGTAATATTAGGCTACTAAGATTAAGAAGTCTAAAGAAGTTAAGCTAACTAGCGAAGTATAACGAACGAATATTAGATTAAGAAGGTTTATAATATTAAGCTAGTTTATAAAGTATAATAAAAAAGACTATAAAGTCTAAATGAGAGTTTGTTAGATATTAGGTTAGATTAGAGAGATTAATAATATTAAGCTACTAAGATTAAGAAATCTAAAGAAGTTAAGCTAACTAGCGAAGTATAATAAACGAATATTAGATTAGAGGGGTTGGCGATGTCAGGCTACTAAGATTAAGAAGTCTAAAGAAGTTAAGCTAACTAGCGAAGTATAACGAACGAATATTAGATTAAGGAGGTCAGCGATGTTAGGCTACTAAGATTAAGAAGTCTAAAGAAGTTAAGCTAACTAGCGAAGTATAACAAACGAATATTAGATTAGAGAGGTTTATAATATCGAGCTAGTTTATAAAGTATAATAAAAAAGACTATAAAGCCTAAATAGAGGTTTATTAGATATTAGGTTAGTTTAAGAAGAGAGTTTAATTATTCTTCTTTCTATTCTTCTTTCTCTTTTTTTTCTTCTTCTTCTTCTCTTATTTACGTTCCTTCTCTACTTATTCTATCTCTTAAATCTATTACTTAAGTTCGTTCTCTTCTATAAGTCTAGCTATTACTTAGTTAATAGAGTAGAACTGAATTTCATAAGAAGTATAACAAAAGGTTATGTTTTATAATATAGATAGAATATAGTTAATATTAGTTATAGAGATTAATAAGATATATTTAAAGAGGTTTTTATATTACTTAGACTAATTAGGATTAGGAGCTAATTTATAGTAATTAGCTTAGTAGATTAGCTGTCTAAATAGTTAGGTTACTACCTTATAGAGCTTAATTACTAGCTTACTTATATAACTAGTTGTAACTTATTAGTATAGAGCTAGCTTACCTGTACCTTATCTCTAGTAACCTATATTTAAGCTTAATCTTATTATATCTTATTATATTATAACTTTTTAGCGAGGTTAGGTCTAGAGAGTACTCTAACGAGCCCTTCTATATAAGTACTTTAAGAATGCTTTTCTTCCTTAAAAGTAGCTAATATCCTAAGATACTAAAGACTTTTTAATACTTAATAACTTTAATATAAATAAAGATTATAATTTATAAATTAATTAAGACTTTAACATTTTTACTTCTTAATACTTTAATATTACTTAAAAGAAACTAAAATAAATAAATCTTTAAAACTAGGCTACCTACTATATTAATTAGGAAACTATGATTCTATTTCTTAGGCTTACTATATTTACTAGTCTAGTAAGATATAATTCTATAAACTATAGAAGGATTACTAGAAATGTGATTTATATTACTCTTTATTATAAGATTCTAAATTAGGTATTTAAAAGAGCTATAAACTAATATCTTAGTAAAAGAAGCTATATCTAGAGATATTATATATTATAGCTATTTATAATTAAAGGTAATATTATTATTATAATCTAGATATTTCCTATTAAGTCTCTATAACCTTATACTAGCCTTTTATCTTAATCTCTTAGAATTTTTTCACTATATTATTATACGTGGTAAGATTTCTAAATAAGCCTAGTCTTATAGTCTTATAAAATTTATTTAGCTTAAATACTTTATTTATATACTAGATCTATAGAAACTATAAAAGTATACTTATTTTAATTAGATTAGAGCTACTAAGTACTACTAAGTACTTTTTAATCGAGAAGTTTAAGCCTCTTACTCTACTAGTACTATATCTTCTACTAATACTCTTAGAGCCTAGACTATACTCTTATTACTATAGTATACCTACTTTACTTATTTCTATTAAGATAATTCTAATATAGGACTATATATTTAAAGCTAGGATAGAAACTAGTAGTATAAGTAAGAGATTCGATCTAACTAATATTTTATTAGAGGTTAGCCTTAAGAAAGCTTTTTTATACTAAACTCTCTTAGTAAAGAAGTTAATAATATATGTTATAGTCTTACTCTTACTAGTAATAGTATTATATAAAACCTACTAGAAATCTCTAGTCTAGATAAGAACGAGTAGAATAGTACTATAGAGTATAGCTACTACTTTAAAGTAGTAAGTTCTATAAAGACGAAAAGATTTAAGAGGCTTAACTAGACTAGACTTATGAATATAGTATACTATTATAGAGTAACTTTTAGACTTATTAATTAATACTATAGTAAGAAGTATAAAGTTATAAGTTATATACTTTAGAGTATCTTATTAAGACTCTTATTAAACGTATATATAATTATCTAATATAATATTACTTATAAATTTACTCTATAGATATAAAAGAGATATCCTAAGATAGATATAAAGGTTTAATTTACTATGAATATAATATACTAATACGTATATACTTTTGAATATTAAATACTATAAGACTTCTTCTATACTAAAGGTCTTAGGATATCTAACAAGGAAGAAGTAGAAAGAGACTAGAGTAGAAAGTCTTATCTTATACTATTATACTAAATTATATTACTAATAAGCTAAGAAAACATTCTAAATATATAAATATAATATTATAGGAATACCTAATTACTTTACCTTAGTAGCTATTTAGATATAAAGTATAAACGTATACTTAAAAAAGAGCTTAAATATCTAGAGAATATTAAAAAGATATACTAGTATCTACTTTTAAAAGAGAAAATCATTCCTAACTAAGATATTATTAAAGTATTAAAAGAGTATGCTAAATAATAAGTAAGCTTTTATGTTTCTTATTTAAAGTTCTTTTATAAAGACTAGAGTTCTTAGAAATATCTCTATAAAGAGTAATACTTATTCTTAAATAGTTATAATAGTTTATAAGAAAAAAAGAGTAAGGTACTACTTAAAAAATAAAGCTTTATAAGAAACTCTTCTAACTACTTCTCTATAAGGAAAATATGAAGGAAAATTTTAGAATTAAGTAAGAAGAGTACCTAGCTATAGTAGAAATTCTAATACTTGTTTTAAAGAGGCTACCTTATAGTTCTTATACTATATAATATCTATTTAGAAAGTAAACTATTACTAAAATAGTTACTAATACTATTACTATAACTAAGGTAGAATTACTAGCTACTAGTTAATCCTATAAAGAATAGAAGTAGTTAGAGATAAGAAACCTTTATACTAAGTATATAAAAGCATAGACTTAGTATTATATTAATAAAGAATTCCTATAATTCTAGATCTAAGTAATATTATAAGTTTAAGAGTAGAGAAATATATATAATTAGTATAATACTAAAGGAACTAAAAAGGCTAGCTAGTTACTTTAGAGTCTTTATAAGTAGTCGGTTATTATTCTCTCTAAATTATAAATAATTCTAACCTCTATCTTCTAGGCTCTTAGTACTTTAGAAGTAAGCCTAGAGAATTAAGAAGCTACTTAATAACCTCTCTCTTAGAGTATACTTTAAAAGAATCTTATTAAAGATATTTAACTTAGAAACCCTAGAAGTAGAATTAAATTAGAGAATATAATAATATAAGTTAGTATAAGAAGAGGTTATTTTACTATCTTTAATATTAAATATACTTTATCTTTAATTTATAAACGATATAATTATCTTATAAGGTATTAATATATACTAGTATTTATAAAGGTATATTAAAGAAAAGGAATTACTTATATATAAGTAGTTAAGATTAGTAAAATAGATATAAGATACTTCTTAGATACTACTTAACTACTAGTATTAGCTAGAAGGAAATATACCTAGTTATATACTTATTAGTTATAATATTCTAAAGAGAATTATTATTACTAAGGTAGTAGTTAATTATAATAACTAGTATACTAACCTAGGCTAGAAGAGAAGACTAAAAGGTATTATTTCCCTTATTACTTAATTATAGTATCCTTTCTAACTATATAAATACTTTAAATACTTTAAATTTATTACTACTAAGCTTTTAAAAACTAGAAGATAATAGAGGTAAGGCTTATATATCTTAAATAAGGGAGAGTACTAAGAATACTAAGAATACTAAGAATTCTAAGAATAGTGAAGAAGATATGTTTATATTAGATAAGAGTAATAATAAGGAAGTTATAGTAGAGTACGCTAATACTCTAAATAAAGTATTTAGGCTTCTTAATATTAAAGAGGATTAAATACTTAATAGAGATAATAGAGAAGAGAATAGAGTAAGAATAGCTTAATACGATAGATTAAGAAGTAAGCGATAATAATTATACTAGATATTTTAAGTTAGAATTTAAAAGGAAAAGAGGAGTAGAAGCTATATATTAATAGATAAGCTTTATTAGTAGATAAACTACATATTAGTAGATAAGCTATATATTAATAGATAAGCTTTATTAGTAGTAGAATAGTAGTAAGTAAGTATATTAGTAGGTAAGCTATATGTTAATAGATGAGCTTTAGAATAGTAGTAAGTAAGTATATTAGTAGATAAGCTAGGAAAAAGTAGGCCTATCTATAATTCTATAGCTTACTAGACTAGTAAATCGTCTAAGAGGACTTAAAGTTTAGGCTATAATATAAGTCTTTAACTATATAGAAAGAGCTCTTATTAGACTATTCTTATTTAATAATAATAACTATAATTTAAACGTAAACACCTCTTCTTTAGCTACTAGTATCTAACTAAGTCGAGTAAAAAGCGTATCTTCTTAGTAAGTTAACTACCTACCTAGTATACTACTTACTCCTTAAAAAGATAATTCTAACTATAATATACTCTATTAATAAAACTCCTTAGTTTATAAAGATAGGAAAATATAAATACTTATATATTTATAATATTAGTATCTTATAAGTATTAGTACTTATAAGCGTAAAACACTAGATTTATTTAAGTAAGTCTAGATTCTACGCTAACGTTAAAATATATTATTACTCTTATATTTTATTAACTATAGTATTAACTAAATCTAGAAGCTAACGAAATAAGTACTAAATAAGTTTTAATAAAGAAGAAGAAGAGAATAAGAGTATATATGTTTCTAGTAGAGTATTAATAAGAAATAAAATAATATATTATATCTAGTACTATTATATAAAAATAATAAGAAGTCTCTTCCTTCTTATATTTATATTCTTATATTAAAACTAATATAAAAGAGTCTTTGATCTTAGATTACTATTAGGATTACTAAAGTAATAGTATATTATTATTAAATATGTTTAAGGTACTATATTCGTGTTTATTAGCCTAAGTTAATATAATATCTCTTACTTAAGTTAAGAAGAAATATTTACTCTTTAGTATAAGCTAAGTAGTAAGCTAGAATTCACTTATTAGCGTGTCCTAGGTAGTGAACTAGACTATAACCTCTCTTTATTATATCTTACTAAAGAAGAATAAGTACTTAGTATCTTACTAGTACTTATCTTTATATAAACTTAAAAAGGATCTTAGTTATACCTATTCCCTAGTACTTCTATATATACTTATAAGTACTCTTTTATTTTAGTTTATAATAAAGATTAATACTAAGGGTTTACTAATTAAAGGAAGATAGCTAAGCTTTAATATTACCTCTACTAGTCTTAATATTATTTATATCTCTATTAACGACTTTATCTCTAAATGTCTCTCTACTAACTATATTATTAGTAATTCTACCTCTTTTATAGACATTTATAAGTACTTCTATCTACCTTCTTTAATTAAAACCGCTATTAATAAATTAAAAGATAAGAACTTAATCTTAATTATACTTCTACTAACTTTATTCTTAATTATACTTCTACTAGCCTTATTTATAACTATCTTATCTTATATACCTTTATATACTTTTATAAGTTCTACTTTTTAATTAACTAAACCTAAGAAAAGAAGCTAAGCTCTAATTATATCTCTATTAGACTTATCTTTAAGTATACCTAGTATATCTCACTTACTCTATATACCTCTAACACCTCTTATATCTTTATAATCTAAATTACTATCTCTAGTTACTAAAGTATATATCCTTACTCTACTAATTTAACCTTATTTAATAGTTATAGAAACCTTAAAGTAATTCTCTTAGTAAGGTTATTAACTAGTTAAGACTTTTACCTAAGACTACTCTTAAATTCGAGGTTCCTCTATTACTTATATAATCTAAACTTAGTAAACTTTTATAATATACTTTTAATAGCGGTAGTAGTAGTAATAGTAGTAGTAATAGCTTAAACTATAGTGGTTTCTTTAAATTTATAATAGTATCTATATCTAGCTAAAGTACTAAAAGTATTAAAGTGTCTCTATTAGAGTAGTAAGAATAGATAGAAAGACGATAACTTCTAACTAGCTCTTAAAGTAAAAGTATATAAAAAGACTATTCTAAACTTAAGACTACTACTAGAAAGGTTTTACTTAAAAGTAGTAGCTGCTTAAAGTTTACTAAAGACGAGCTAAGCCTACTTAAGACTACTATTTACTTATATAAATATAACTGTAATAAAACTAGAGGCGAACTTATAATATAATATATATACTTAGGTACTATTATAAAGTTTAAACTCTACCTATCTTATAATTAAATTCCCTAAGTATATTTAGACAGCCTAAAAAGTTTAAGCTTAATAGAGAAGTACCTCTAATAATATAAGAGAGAGTAGTCTACTATTAATCCTATTAAGTAGATAGAGGCTAATAGCCTCGTTACTTATATAGTAGCTAATAACCTTATCTCTATTAAGCTCTTAGTATTTGATTTATTATTTAATATAAATATTAATATTAATCTAAATAACTATTAGAAGCTTTTAGATATAAATAAAAGTAATAACTATTCTTCTTAGTAAAGTATAAGACTAGATAGGTTTTAAGTATTTAATAAAGATGAGTTTTACTCTAATATCTTAGAGAAGTTAAAAAAGATTAGTCTTAAGAATCCTCTTTACTATCTACTTTGTTTTAATAAACTCTATACTTATACTATCTACTAGGAATAAAAAAGGCTAGATAATACTTCTAATATTAAAAATATAGCTAAGTATAATAGTATAATAGTATATATAAAGTAGGTATATTTCTATAAAGAACTTAAGAAGATAACTAGTATTTTATATTTCTTATAAGTTAATAAAAGAACAGTTTTTAATAATACTTTATATACTTTTATAGTTATATTAGTTAGTAGTATAGTAGTATTTTAGATATACTACTCTATAATTACCTATTACCTAGTTATAGAAGATAGAACCTGAAAACTACTAATAAGAGTATATAGTTAGAAGATAATTAATACTATTATAAATAAAGATATTAATAAGTTAATCTAATTTTATAATAACTTTAACTAGCTAATATTCTAGGTAAAATTTAAGCGCTTTTATAAGCTAGAAGACTATTTTATTACTATAGATATTTAAAGAGTATAAAGCTTTAACTAGCTTCTTCTCTTCTCTTCTCTATAATAAGTAAAGATAGCTTAGAGTATAGAATATAGAAGTTACTTTTCTCTTTTTATCTCTCTTAATAGATAAATAGAAACTTTAAACTATATAACTAGTATTCTTTACTACTTTTTTAACGCTTTTCTCTCTATTCCTTCTCTCTTACTATAATATATAGAATAGATAGTTAGACTATAGTAGAGAGCCTTTTTTTAGCTACTAATTACTTATAGCTGTCTTATCTACTTTAGTTAGTTTATTATATATAATTATAATTAAAGTTTATAAACTAATAGTTAATTTCCTCTTTAGCCTCCTTTATAGGATTCTAGTAAGGTTAGAGTATTAGAAGCTTAATTTTTAGAGCTTATAAAAGGTACTAGAGATATGCCTGCTTACTTGATTATTAATAGCTTACTTAATTATTAACAGCTTACTTAGTAATTGCTAGCTTACTTAGTAAATAACAGTTTTACTTACTAATATCTAGTATATTTAGTAAATATTTAATATTAGTAAGAAGCAGCTTATACGCTAAATACTAGCTTACTTACTAAAAAGGAGCTTATCTACTAATATTAAAGAACTATCTCTTCTAGAGTACTACTAGAACATAATATACTTTAATAGAAGTGTATATAGTTATTAAAGGAGGTAGATAGTCGCTTTTACCTTACTTAATTAAGTTAGATAAGCTAAGTATATTATTACTTATTCTAGCTTTAGAAATTTAGTAATTATAAAGGCTAGCGCTTTACTAAAGGTATATAATTATTATTATAGTAGTTATAACTATAGTTAGTAGTATTAATTTAAATAGGAGTTATATAACTTATAAAACTAAATAATACTACGAGTATATAAAATTAAAAGATACCTATTATACTACTTTAACTTACTAAGACTTTAATACTATTTAGTAAACTAATTATAGCTAACTTATTAAGTAAGCTACTATTTAGTAGATAAGCTAGTAAACGCTATAAGAAGCTAGCTAATAATATCTTTATAACTAAGAGCTCTTATCTTTAGAGCCTATTTAGAGCCTATTTAGCTAGTATATTTTCTTAGATAGTTTAGTATATATACTACTAAAAAGACGTTATAATAATAATAATAGATAATTTAATATATTTAATACTTTAGTATATACTAAAGCGTTTAGTCTATAAATTTTTTAAGCTATATTATTTAGCTAAATACTCTAATTTTTATATAAAAGATTATCTCTACTAAAAAGAGTTATTATTCTATTATTCTTAAAACTATAATAATTAGAATATATTCTAATATCTATTTTATTCTCTTACTACTAGTACTAGTACTATTACTACTCTATTAATATATATATACTACTTTACTAATATTAGATATCTATTTATAACCTCTAAATAGAGGCTATTATAGTATTAATTAGAGCCTTTTCTTATATAAATTACTATTTAAATAACTTTATTAAAATATTTTAATATATTTTAAAGTTATAAAGTAATAAGTAGATAGAAGATTTAATTTAAAAGTACTTACTTATAATTTCTAATTACTTATATAATAAGAAGTATATCTTAAGTAGTTAAATAATTCTTCTTTTATAATACTTACTTATAGAGTCTATTATTAATCTTCTCTCTAGAAATTTCCTCTAGCTTATTATATTAGTAGTAGTAAAGAATTAAGCTATTAAAGTAATACTTTTACTTATATCTATTATCTCTTTAATTCTAAAGAGCTTCTTTCTCTTTACTAGTAATTGCTTCTTAGAAGCTCTTTACTTCTAAGAAGCTAGCTAAGATATTAGAGTTTCTTTTTCCTTCTCTTTCTTCTTCTTTTTAGTCTTCTTTTTAGCTTTTCTTTTATCTCTTTCTTATAACTTATATACTCTCTTCTATCTTAAGTATAATATACTTAATAGAGATTAATTTAAGCTTAAATTTCCTCTTTTATATTAATAGTAATAATATTACTATAGTTCTTAATATAGAAGAGGTTAGAATTAATAGATATTCTTATATACTTAAGAATAACTCTAAGATATTAATAGTATTCTTTTAGCTCTTAGAATAGCTATATTTACTAGTAGCTAATAGCTATTTAATTAGTATATAGATAATATATTATAGTATATTAAAAGAAAGTCTTCTTCTTCTACTTCTTTAATTAAGAGTATTTTTTATAAGATATTATAATAGTACGCTATTCTAAATTACTAGTATTCGTAAAACTACTAATATTTCTAAGTACTACTAATATCTCTAGGCTAAGATTATAAATAACTAATACTTATTTAATTAAAGATACTAAAGATATAATTATTTAATATTTATATATAGAAGATATAATAGTATACTATTCTACTAATACTTTTAATACCTTAGAGCTAAGATTATAATTAACTTAATACTTATATAAGAGAAGGTATTAAGATTTAGATATTATATATTTAGCTTTAAAGCTCTTATTATTTTATATTAGCTATATTAGATAGGACTTAGTTACTATTATTATTAGATCTTAGTATAGTCTAATCTCTTATATATAGATACTTATATTTTGTATAGAAGAGAGGTAGTTTTTCCTTTTCTTCTATACTAGAGCCTAGTATTTATATATATTATTCTATCTTAAACGTACTTCTATATATCTTCTTAGTAGTAGTATATATTTCGTACTATTATAGATATATTAGTATTAAATTTAATTATAGTTTAATTTACTTACTTTTAAATAAAAAATCTTAGCTTTCTTTTTAATAGTAACTAAACCTTTACTATTATAATTAAATTCTAAGATATAAAGTAATTAATATATCTACTTATATTTCTCTTTTAAATTACTAAATTTAATATAGTATATATAGCTATTCTTAAAAGAGTTATTATACTTTTTAGCTTATATATTAA
>LLCB01000321.1:0-65715 GCA_001414345.1 Hymenoscyphus infarciens | reverse complement strand
AATCTCTTAGTTTTAAACTTAATAAATAGAAATATAAAGTAAGATTTATCTATCTAGTATTTATCTAGTTCTTAAATCTAACTTTTAAGAAAGCTACTACTAAATCTCTAGAAAAATTTAGTAAAGCTTAGAATATAGAAGATATAATTATATTTTAAAGATTAAATATAAGTTTAAGCTTTATATTAATAATAGAAATAAATTAGAGTAGTTTTAGTAGCAAAGGTAGAGAGTTATTAGATGCTAGTTAAGGCGATTTTACTATAAACTAAAAGTAGTTATTTTTATTACTCTCTCTTACCTAATACGCGAAGCGGATTAGGTGAGAGGTAGACTAAGCGATTAAACCACGTCGCGTCGTAACGCTCTAACCGAGTCATATGACCCTTAGGAGGGCCAGTCATACCGGTTATGACTGGCCCTCCTAAGGCTCGGGCTCGGTTACTTTTGCATGCCCGTGGTGCTTCCTCGCTAAATACCCCTCTTGTAACCGATTAACTCCATAACTCCAAGCAATGAAAAGAGGCAGCCTCAGAAACGGAGAAAACGATCATCCGTAAGCCGTTGATCGTTGTGAGATGGTGGCTGGGAAAGTGAGAGAATATGTGTGACGGGATGATTTATTGTCAAAAGTCCGAATGAAGGATCCATCGACCCATGCATGTCAGAGGGTTTGACAGAAGGGTGGATAATGAGAAATGTATATTTATATACGTTGCTTGGCACCCTCGAGCGGGAAGAGTATCAGCAAAGCACTCCAGAGAGGTTGACACTTCCAAGAGATCGAGACCCCAAGACCACAACCCAATCCTCAAGTGAACCCACAAACCCTGACCCCCAACTCCACTCTTAAGCAATACAACAACACATCTAATAATGGCCGACCTCCCACTAACTCACAGGGCCCTGGTTCTTACCTCAACCTCCACTCCCCCCACAATCCAAGACCTTCCAACCCCCAAGCCCGTCCCTGGAAGCGCCATCGTCCGAATACACGCAGCAAACATAATCCACTACATGCCTCAAATCTACAATGGCACACGCGGTCCCTACCTACTTTCCTTCCCTCTCACCATCGGAACCTCAGCCGTTGGTCGCATCGCAGCTCTCGGACCAGATTCTACTTTCTTGAAAATAGGTCACTTGGTCTGGATCGACTCATTCATCCATTCCCGCGACAACCCTTCTGAAGCTTTCCTCCTTGGAATACATAGTGGCACAGAAGGGACTAAGAAATTAATGGATGGGGAATGGAGACACGCGACCTTTTCGGAATATGCGAAAATCCCACTTGAGAACCTCCATCCTCTCAACGAGTCGAAACTCCTCGCTGACGGACTCGGTTATGAGATGCATGAGTTGACGGATATTTCGCGCTTAGCAGTCGCCTATGGAGGGCTAAACTCCATTTCTTTGAAGGCAGGAGAAACAATCATCGTCGCCCCCGCAACCGGACCCTTCGGTTCCGCAGCCGTAACAGTAGCCCTCGCAATGGGTGCTCGTGTGCTCGCTATGGGACGCAACATGCAAAGCCTCGAAAACATCAAAGCCCAAAATGATCGTGTTGAAATGATACCTTTAACCAACGATCCCGCCATCGACCTACCAGCTTTGCAAAATCATGGGAAAATCGATGCGTATTTTGATATTTCGCCTCCGGAAGCGGGGGAGAGTACGCATCTTAGATCATGTATTCTGGCTCTCAAACAAGGGGGCAGAGTCAGTTTTATGGGGGGTATTAGGGGTGATGTGGGGATCCCTATGGCTGCTGTGGTGCTTCGGGATTTGGAGTTTAAAGGGAAGTGGATGTATGATAGGAAAGATGTTGGGGAGCTGATCGGGATGGTCGAAATGGGCTTGTTGGGGTTGTGGAAAGGAGTTAGCACGTTTGGGTTAGGAGAATGGGAGTCGGCTTTTAAGAGTGTGCAGGAGGAGGGGAGGGTGGGGAGGAGTGTTATGGTTCCGTAGAAAGGTTTGGGGTTTTGTAGCGGGTAGGAGATGGTGGGAGATCCTTTGGTTCTTGGATACACTCGCTTTGGACTTTGCTTAAAAAAAAAGTAGGATGTTGCAAATGTATGGCGGAAACTCTTCAATTTACTAAGTGTGGCCTGATTATGTTATTATCTCAGAGGTTTTAGGAGAATGGAATTCAGTCTGTCCCAAAGGACTTGGTAAAATCAACTGGACTCAATTTACTTCACTCCCCAACACTCGCTAGACTAGATTTACTCGGCTCAATCGAAGCACTCCTCTACGCAACTTAGCTACTCAACAGCTGCCAAGTCACAGCCTCTGTACAGCACCAAACGTTCGGAAAACACGATCATTCACAACATGAATCGTTGGCATTGAAGAATAACGACCGTTTTCAAATTGCGATAGGCAACAAGCCTTGAGAACGAGCGTTCAAGAATAACGAGCGTTCAAGAATAACGAGCGTTCAAGAGTAGCAATCGTTGCAGACAGCAATATGCAACAAAACTCCAGCTATTGGTTTGAAGTACTATAACGATCGTTGAGAAGGGCTAACGTCCAAGAATAGCGATCGCTCGAACATCACGATGTGCAACAAAACGGAGATAAACCTCCGGTACGACATGCAACAAAATTAGAGTGAGAGCGTTCAAGAAGCAAAGAAGAACGACATGGAAACAAAACCTGGCGAACGAATCGGACGATGATAATAGTGAAAGTTCAAAAGTAGAGTCGAAATCCACCCCAAAGAATGTATAAATGGTAATGTAAGAGGAGGTATAAGTATTAATCTGTAAACACTCTATTTCTCATTCCTTGAGTTTCTCTCGAATAATACTCACTTCTCTTAGCCCATGCTTCGGACAAACAATATCACCGTAGAAGAGAATTCTTGGGTACGAATAGGAGAAGATCCGTTGAGATTTCATACAACACAAGATTGCTATTCACCCTAACCTCAACCCCATACTCCCTTTGTAATATCCCAAACTCCCGCTTTCCCAGAATAATGGCAATGGCAATGCCGTGTTTTGCTTCCTTCTAGACATTAACATCCATCGTACATTATAAAAATACAATTCTTTCCTCCTTCCGCGTGTAGGTAGCATCTCATCAACGTCGCAAAGGAGCTTTTCCACCACCCCAAGCTTGAGGCTGCCACTCCTCACTCGGACCCCCCTTTGCCAGCTTCCACGGATCTTCCTTCCCCTTAGTCTCAGGCTCAATATTCGGATTATGTTTCATCGTCCTCGACACGTCCGGCGTAGGTAAAGGTATCTCCTCCCCCACCAACTCTCTCTCTCCCTCTTGCTGCCCCGACTCCCCCCTCCCAATATCCCCCACCTCCATCTCTCCCCTCCCATGCCCTAGCAAGTCTCTCCTCTCCTTGGGCTGCTCCAACAAACTCCCCTTCTGCGCCCACCTAGCATCCGCCTGCGCAGCAAGAATCTTCAACCTTTCCCTCCTCGCCACATCCCCCTCCTGCTCCGCGATACTCGGCGCCTCCTTTCGTGTATGCCGTAACCACTGCAGCCACTGGGGGGAAACCTGGACGTCGGAGAGGTGCGAGACGCGGGGGTATTGGACTATGCGTCGCATTCGCAGTTGGTGGGAGGTGAGGGTGTCGCGGAATTCCCAAAAGGTGTTGCCATGGAGGTCGAGGCCTGTGGGGTTGTGTTGGTTTTGATTAAATGAGAGGGGGGTTTGAATGGGGGAAGAAGGGGAAAAGGGCTAGGGAGGGAGTTTGGGGGAGGGGGAGGAGGGACGGGACTAACCAACTAGGAATTTCTTGCGGCCTGGAACCCATCTTTGGGATTTCCATTTGTACCATGCTGTTTTTATTGGACTGAAGGTTTGTCGGGATGTCATTGTGATTGCAATTGCAGAAAAGTGTACAACTTGTGTAGATGGGAAAGTAGAAATCTGGACTCGAGATGTGAGTTATCGATGAGGCTATCAAAAGGCTGACTTTCGATGTGAATCTGATTGGTCAAAAGCATCGGATGCCGAGTTCGTGTCCGAGACTCCGATGAAGCCACCGAGAGTTTTTTCCCCGGTCCGTCCGGAAACGGAAAAGTTTACTTGATGATTTCACTCTGTCTATCAAATATGATACGTTTCGCGATATTTCTGAAGTGGTCTGTTTACTCTTTCATCATCTGATATTCGGAGTTCATGCCGGCAAGTAGATGTCATTAGTAACGAACACCTGAGGTTTGTTTACCCATGGTTAGAAAACACCACGCACGCCTAGATGAGGTGATACGGGGATCTAGTCTTGAAGCGTTCTCCTACATGTGTAGAGGAATCAATATAAATTGAAAATTCGGGAAAGTAGAGTATGGTATATAAATTACACTGACTTGTTTATAATTACGATTCGGAGGGGAGGGGATTGATAGCATTTCTCTTGATCCCATCTTATAATAAAGGTTGAGAATCAAGAAATCGTTTTAAAGGTTTCGAGACTTACTGGTGCCAACGGAGCACAAAACAAGCACCTTGTCAATCCTTTTGACGAGACCTTGGAGGGGCTGTGAATAGTGAAATGCAATTTGCAAACATATTATCGTATAGAGTAATTTGGCAATCTAGAAGTGTGCCACTTGAACTTTAGCCATTGCATTGCCCAGAAGTAGATTCCGAACACAGCCTCTAATACATACATACATTGAGAGACGGAAGATTGAGTAAACACTGAACGGTACAGTCCTTTCTATGAGAGAGAGTTGACATTTTGTGCCCAGTGTTTGAGTGAATCAGGGCTCTTTCTCATTGCCAGAGATCCCCGCCGTTCGAAGGGCCGACTCGAGGAGGCAAGTCACATGATCCGCAAACCCCTCCAGGGAATTCTATCCTAATTCCTTCTTGGAATTGATTGAGACGGAATTGATTGGTCTCAAAAGGCCTAAAATGCCTTGCCACTCATCTGCTATTGAGTCAGCCTTCTTGCGTCAAGTTTTCGAGTCGTAATATTACTCGAAGGTTCCAGATGATATGATTATGATGTGATGGGTAATTCACCTCGAGTGAAGGATTTAGCTTCCCCTGAATCGAAGGGAAAAGAAGGATTTCCCAGCAGACTTGAGCCTTGAGGTGGACTTGAGCGGTGGGGTGGGAGGTGGGCAATGGAACCTGAAGGCAATATTGGTGGGGCGATTGAGGGGTGAAAAATCAGCAGAGATTCCATTGTTGCCCATGGTGCCGTGGTGCCAGCCAGCGACGACACTGCACTGCGTCATAAAGCGGTGAGCCGTTTTGGGTAAGTGAGGGGAGCTCCACTTCTACAGCTTGCGATGGAATCAACACAGAATCTGAATTAGGTAGCAATTAGGTAGGAAAAAGAGGATGCAACGAAAGAAAATAGTAAGAAAAAGAATAGAATTATGTTACTAGTAAAGGTGACTTGGAGAGACTTCTGGTTCCGTCTTGAAAGTGCGTGAATGTGAGGTGAATGTGAAGGTGAATGTGCTGTTCTCGGCGTTGCAAGGTTCTGCCACTTTTAGCGGCAGAAGGTTCCAGCAGATTCGCTTCTTTTTTATTCCAGCTTGTTCCACACATTTCCACCCAACCGGTTGCGCAGGTATTAAAATCTTCAGCCTGCGGCCACCTTCTTCCTTTCAAGACATTCCAATTCACAACTCTCACACAACAACACAACACCACTCTCACCGAGACTTCAACCCATCACGAAGCCTTCCTTCTTCGCATATTCAATAATATCTACAATCTACTCTTCACCCCCATCACACCGCCCATCATGGCCCCAGCCATTGGTAAGTACTCCTCTCGTCGCAGCCAGGATGAGGCTCTCCCTAACACTTCTGCCATAGGTATCGATCTTGGAACCACCTACTCCTGTGTAGGTATCTATCGAGATGATCGAATTGAGATTATCGCCAACGACCAGGGAAACCGAACCACCCCTTCCTTCGTTGCCTTCACAGATACCGAGCGTCTGATCGGAGATGCCGCAAAGAACCAAGTCGCCATGAACCCCGCCAACACAGTCTTCGACGCAAAGCGTCTGATCGGACGTAAGTTCGCAGACCAGGAAGTCCAGGCTGATATGAAGCACTTTCCCTTCACCGTCCTCGACCGTGGTGGAAAGCCTGTCGTCGAGATTGAGTTCAAGGGCGAGAAGAAGCAATTCACACCAGAGGAAATCTCTTCCATGATCTTGGTCAAGATGAGAGAGACCGCCGAGGCTTACCTTGGTGGAACCGTCAACAACGCCGTCGTCACCGTCCCAGCATACTTTACCGATTCACAACGTCAAGCCACCAAGGACGCCGGTTTAATCGCTGGTCTCAACGTTCTTCGAATCATCAACGAGCCTACCGCAGCCGCCATTGCATACGGTCTCGACAAGAAGGTTGAGGGTGAGCGAAACGTTCTCATCTTTGATCTTGGTGGAGGAACTTTCGATGTCTCACTCTTGACCATCGAGGAGGGTATCTTTGAAGTCAAGTCCACCGCAGGTGATACTCACTTGGGTGGTGAGGATTTCGACAACAGACTTGTCAACCATTTCGTTTCAGAGTTCAAGAGAAAGCACAAGAAGGAGTAAGTGTTTCCCAACATCTCATTGTCGCAATATCAAGATACTAACAGCTGTGTAGCCTCTCCACCAACGCTCGTGCTCTCCGTCGTCTCCGCACCGCATGCGAGCGAGCTAAGCGAACCCTCTCCTCCTCCGCACAAACCTCCATCGAAATCGACTCTCTCTTCGAGGGTATCGACTTTTACACCTCCATCACTCGTGCTAGATTCGAGGAGCTCTGCCAAGACCTCTTCCGTTCTACCACCACCCCAGTCGACCGTGTCCTCGCAGATGCCAAGATTGACAAATCCAAGGTTCACGAGATCGTCCTCGTCGGAGGTTCCACTCGTATCCCCAGAATCCAAAAGCTCATTACCGATTACTTCAACGGCAAGGAGCCAAACAAGTCCATCAACCCTGACGAGGCTGTTGCATATGGTGCTGCCGTCCAGGCTGCCATTCTCTCCGGAGACACCTCTTCCAAGTCCACCAACGAGATCCTCCTCCTCGATGTCGCGCCATTGTCCCTCGGTATCGAGACTGCTGGTGGACAAATGACCAAGCTCATCCCAAGAAACACCACCATCCCAACCAAGAAGTCCGAAGTCTTCTCCACCTTCTCCGACAACCAACCTGGTGTGCTTATCCAAGTCTTCGAGGGTGAGCGTCAACGCACCAAGGACAACAACCTTTTGGGTAAATTTGAGCTCACTGGTATCCCACCTGCACCACGTGGTGTCCCACAAATCGAGGTCACCTTTGATGTCGATGCCAACGGAATCATGAACGTCTCTGCTCTCGAGAAGGGAACCGGTAAATCCAACAAGATTGTCATCACCAACGACAAGGGACGTTTGTCCAAGGAGGACATCGAGCGCATGTTGGCTGAGGCCGAGAAGTACAAGGCTGAGGATGAGGCCGAGGCTGGACGTATCAGCGCAAAGAACGGACTCGAGTCATATGCATACTCCCTCAAGAACACTCTCTCCGACTCCAAGGTTGATGAGAAGCTTGATGCTGCCGACAAGGAGAAGCTCAAGGCTGAGATTGACAAGACCGTCGCCTGGTTGGATGAGTCTCAACAGGCTACCAAGGAGGAGTATGAGGAACATCAAAAGGAGCTCGAGGCCGTGGCAAACCCTGTAATGATGAAATTTTACGGAAGTTCTGATGGGGCTGGAGCTCCAGGCGGCATGCCAGGTGGAGCTGGAGGTTTCCCAGGTGCTGGAGGAGCTGGTGCCACCCA
The DNA here is from genome assembly GCA_001414345.1 of Hymenoscyphus infarciens. Classification (NCBI taxonomy): domain Eukaryota; kingdom Fungi; phylum Ascomycota; class Leotiomycetes; order Helotiales; family Helotiaceae; genus Hymenoscyphus; species Hymenoscyphus infarciens. The sequence continues at coordinate 57,952 of LLCB01000321.1, read as the reverse complement.
CGATGATGGACCAACTGTCGAGGAGGTCGACTAAATGGTTTTCCACGAATCTCTTTAGTTTCTTCTCTCTGCATTTTCCGGCATCTTTCTTGAAACCAAATGGGGTGTCTATCGGTGTTCTTCTGTGTCTCTTTTGCTAGACTTTTCCTGCGGTTTGCGTTGGGCCCGACTTTTTCTTTCTTCACGATGATGTTACATGGGAATGGATGGATGTATTACAGATTGTGCGCCTTTTCCGAAAAAGGAAGTGGTGCATACAAAAATCAAGTCGTAAAATTCTTAATAATATGATGGTGCCTTTTCGCAATGTGATGTGACTTGTGATATGTATGATCTGACCCGACTTTGCGACTTTGTGTTTCTTATGCTTTTCCTCGTCGTTCCTGCCTCCCAAGCCTTCATTATCACAGATGTTTAGGTTAATGGACACACATTACCCTAAACATTTGGGATAATAAGAGGTCATTGTCCCAGCTGTTCGAGACAATGAGAAATGATGAAGCCTCACCCTCTTGCAGTGCTTCTTCGTTAGACTCGACTTGTAATGCCATGAAATCTACGTACCCCTTCCCGAGCTACCTTCCCCGTCCTTCCCGCCACCAAGGTTACTTAACCTAACATTTGGGTTGGGCTTGATTGACACACATTACCCTACGCTACTTACAACGCATCCGAACGAACAGTTGTAGCGAAAGTAAATACATCATACACGGTGTTAAGATGTACTCGAAAAATTGTCCTTGAGCTATACGCAAGGTTCTTGGAAGTCTCGAAGAAGGGGGTTGGTTTACTTTTATCTGAATGCTGGGGTTTGGTGGGGTTTGGTGGGGTTTCTGGGTCTTTGGTAGGGCTTGGATGGTGTTGGTAGGGCTTGGCCCGGGTGGTGTTGATTGAGCTTGGGTGGTGTTGATTGAGCTTGGCCCGGGTGGTGTTGATTGAGCTTACTAGGTATATTAGGAGGATACGTTGTTTTTAGAAGGATGAGTGGTTATTTGATCTCGTAGCTGTTTTCGTGTATATATATATATATATATATATATAGATATACTATTATAATGGCGGGTGGGCATGAATGTTTTGAATCTGATTTAATAGGAGAGATATTTTAGTTGAGGGGTTTTTTAGGGGTTTTTTTGGGAGGGGGGGGGTTGTACTTTAGTGTGGGATTTTTCATTTTTCATTTATTAGGGAATTTTTTTTTTATTGAAGGATGAGGTACTGTCTATCTATCTATCTATCTATCTATCTATCTATCTATCTATCTATCTATCTATCTATCTATCTATCTATCTATCTTTATTCTAGATAGATGTTCAACGATTAGAGATTGATTGATTGTCTGGATGATAACGTGGGAACGGGTTGATATTGGTTAGAGTAGTTATAATTTGCTTCTTTGAGATTAATCACTGATTTGGCTGTTGGCTGTTGGCTCTGGTGAGCAAGAAGATAGCAGTGGTATTCAAGAAGGGTATTAAGTACCCCTAGTAGTTGAATGTAGAGAGAGTTGAGACAGAATGACAGATAGGTACATATACGGTTCTGCGTTCCTTCCTCTGACAAGGACAATGCGACGAGAAGATGAAACAAACACTGTTGATCCACGAGTCTTGATTTAAGGGGTAGATAGTTTCGCGAGACGAGTGGCCCGGCTGATTATTTCCTCCAAGTCTAGATAGAACCTAAAGATATATATTCCTAGGTTAAGAACCGGACATCGGGTCGTACTTACTATGCCTCGTACTAGGTGGTGGGTTTTTATTAATTAGAGAGAGATAGTTAGATAGTTAGTAAGTAAGTATCTAATTTGTACTTAAATCATTAATATAAGAAGTACTACTGAAAATTCTAGTTAAATTAAAGTAGTAATATCTATAAGAGGTCTAAAGCTTACTAAAGCACTAACTCGCTATATTACTTAATAGACTAGCTAGATAAAATAGATTAGATTAGGTCTAATAAGTAATTAAACCTACGAGATTATTCCTACTCTTTAGGTTAATTAATTTTAAATAATTAGAGTTAGTATACTTTATAATCTTTCTCTAACTTTCTAGAGTAGTAAGCTGTTATTAGTATAGATAGTTGGAATTATAAAGCTAGAAAGGAAAGAAGAATAAAGCTAATACCTAGTAGTAAGAATACTAATAAACATTATTATACTACTTAAATATATAGACACTGCTTTTACTTTCTATAACGCTATATCTTTAAAGTATTAACGCTTTCTAGAGATAATAAAATTTCGATAAATATAACTAGAGGTAACTTAAACGTATTAGAAAGCTCTAATAAGCTGAAGCTTTATAGTTTAATTAGTTTTTATAATAGCCTATTATCTAGGCTATTCTAGATAGCTAATATTACGTGGTATATGCTATATATATTAGCTTTTAGTAGTTGTTATTTTATATTATCTAATTTAGGAAGGTTATATACGTCCGTACGTCTATCTAGACTTTTAGACGTACTTCGTAGAGTTCGGGCTTTTGTATTAGCCGACGTATGTCGTTGTTTAGTTTCGTATCTCTTTTATATTATCTAAACCTCTTATATATAGTAGCCTACTCTTCTAGAGTTAGAAAAGGCTAGTTTAGCCTTTTCTTCTATATTAGAGCCTAGTATTTACATACGTTATTCTACTAAACGCACTTCTATATACCTCTTCTATAGTTGTATATATTTCATACTATTATAGTTTTATAGATTTATTTATAGTAATTCTCAAGACGATGAAGTAGTACTTTAATACCTAGACTCTTCTAAATTATTATAGTAAAATGAAGTTATTAACTAGAATCACTTACTTTATAGACTTAGAGCCTGTTTAGCTCGTATAAATTATTTAAATATATATATAGATATCTGACGAGATACTCTAATTAGTAACCTCGTATAAGTTAGTATATATCTCTCTTTATTTCTAATTATATATAAAGATTATTTAGCTTATAGTATATATATTAGTATATATCCTAGTATATATTCTTAGTAGGTAGTACTATATAATAAGTATTAGTTTTAGATAGTATAGATAAAAGATATTATCACGAGACAAAGGTGAGTTAGACAAAGGATCACCTAATAATCCCCACCTTTTAAGCGAGGAGCATAGTATTTAAAGCCTTATGCTCTCCTCTATAGTTCTAGGAATTAAGCATCTACTTTAACTTCACTTTGCTTATCCTATGCTCTTAATATAGCTTCTGTAATCGCTATAGATATATATAAACTTTTAAAGTTTTATATCTCTAGAGATCTAAATCTTTTTTTAATAGTATATATTCTATTTATATATATACTAAGATATACGAGGTTAAGCGAAGGATTTATATCACTTTTAAATATTTATACTAAATACTAGTATATATCTAGAATCAGTATATATATATATATTATCTTATGCTTTTTAGTAGTATATATATACGAGCTAAATAGACCTTTAGTTCGAGTTATTTCAAAGCTACGTTTATTTGAATTCGATTAGACTATCTTTATAAAAGAAAGCGATTTATAGAGATATTTCTAAGGTTATTACTAGAAGTTCTAAAAGATACGTTTATTCTTTTTATTCTATTCTTCTTATATTTTAGAACATTTGAACAAAATCAAGTTATTTATAAAAAAACTCAAGGCCTCGCCTAAAGCACTAATTTCAAACTACGAGACTATATTTGATAAATTAAAGTAGTTAGTTCTTAGAAAGAAGAGAAATGTTTTTTTATAATAGTTTATTATTTAGTGAAATCTTTCCCTAGTAGAGTGTGAGTATACGTCTTCTTTCTATGCGTAGCTTCCTTATAACGTTGCTTATACAAGAGAGATAGTTGTTTCAGCTGCTTAGGATAGCTTAAAAGGATTCTCCAAGTAAGTGGGACAATTAGGAATGATCCTATCTCTTTTTGTACAATTGCGGGGTTTTACTCGAAAGGTTTGGGATAAGTTAAATTGAGAGTAATTGGCATGTAAATGGAGTTGTAAAGCAAAGTGCATAGAGACGCAAATTCATCTTAGAAACCAGAAATGCGTATGACAACGAGACTCCAAGTCTAAAACAGAAACGACAAACCCTCTAATTAAGAGACCTTACAGACCTCTCTAGCACTTTAAACGTACCCGAATCATCCGAAAACACCTCTTCGTGTCCTTTACGTTATTCCCCATCTGATCTACTCAGTGTGGTCGATAGTATTATCGTGATAAAATACTACAGTATTTTAGATTAATATATTATTATAATATCCTAGTAGTATATATCCAAATACGCTATAATACTATCGTAATATCGTGATATCATACGGTATATCTTTTAATGACTCGTAAGCGCTAAAACCCACTTTTTCTTAAAATGAGGCTATTTACACTTTTTCTATATACTCTTTTATTACTTACTTATTAGACTAAAATAATTTTTATTTATCGATTTGGTTAATATTTACCTATAATTAAAGGGTAAAACTTAGTAGAACTTAATACACTAGTTTATTATATTCTAGCTATTAATCTAACGTTGTTATCGTCGAATTAGTACTTAGTATTAATAGAAACATATCTAGAAATCTATCTCGTACGAGCTATATTTATCACTTTGTATTACTCGGGTTAGTTTAAGAGCTATTTATATAATTCTTTTTTTTAAAATACTCTATTTAAATAGATCTATAATTCTAGCTATTCAGTACTATATTTTCTGTACTATGCGTTGTACTATATAGTTTTAAAAGATAAGGCTAAAAAGAAGTAGAGTTAAAATCTAGAGTAAAAAGCTTAAATATTTAGGCTTAGTAATACCACGATATTATCATAATATCGATTAAAATACTAATAATATAAAGGATAATATTATTAGATATCGTGGCATTTAAATGGTATAAATAGTACGTATTAAAGTGGGTTTCTAACAATATATCGTGGTGGTACAATATTGCAAATACTATCGACCACACTGGATCTACTAATTTTCCCTATTGTACTCCTAATAAATCACGCTTGGCATCATCAGTTTTGCCATCAAAATCGCCCCAACGACTAGTGTAACCTCATATCGGGCAGCTTCTGTTTGATTCAGAGGAAAAGTCAAGTTGAAATCTACACCAAACAAGACGACTCTCTCCTCATCTCCTTCCTCGCCATCGTCATCGTCGTCATTAACGGGCCTCCTTCGCTTCCCCCTTTGTCCGGGTTGAAGCCTGGATCATATCATCCATCTCATGCCTTCAAAGTGTCAAGCTCGGAGTCGTCGGGTCCAGACAACTCACAGCCGTATGGGCAGCAGAACTTCCCATCTGCTTGGGTTGAGGCCAAATGGTTTTGATTTACGCGCCATTCGTTGTTTGACGAATGTGTGTGGGAATTACAGTGCTGGTTAAGATGGCCGATAGTATCCCACAGCAACAAGTATTCTTCTCGTGGACTCGGGAGCCGGGAGCACTTAAAGCTGCTCCCGACCACTATGAATAAAAGCTTAGACAGAGGAACAGAGGGAAAGGTTATATATAGTCTTTGTGCGCTTAGATTTAGAGCGGAATGGGTTCTCGCTGCACTTCTCTTACTGGAGCTCTTTGGGTGGTTCTTGGTACTCGTACATGAAAGTCATAAATGAGGCGTAATCTTGAATTTCGGCTTCTAGCAGTTCATGTAGGCCTTCGAAGAAAGTGGTTCGGTTGATGCGGCTCGGCGTCAGCATCCGCAAATCGTACTCTACAAAATCGTCGTTGAGAAATCCTGAAAACCTTTGGCGTCAAGCCCACGTTGGATTATAACACACTTAATATTCCTTGGGCAAGCTACATTATTTATTTTCTGCTTTGGTTTAACTGTAGTTCTTGTTCGAGATTAATCTCGTATTCCTCTTATAACAGAGCACAGAACGCTAAAATATGAAGTCGCTCTTTAGTAGCTCGAAGTTTATCGTTATCGTTCTCTAACTAAACCTTTTTAATCTTCTAATAGTTGTTAACAAACTTTTAGATAATAAGGGTTCTCTTCTCACAGTTCTTAACATATACTACTCTATAGAGCGTAAGCGATACCTAGTGTTTAATCGCCTCTGCTCTTAACCTACTTCTGTCTTAGTCGATTAATAACCTAATAGTATTAAGATTATATACGCCATTGTCGTGATATTTCTCGTAAACATAAAATATGGCCATTACTTGTCTAGCTCGGTCCTAACCTGTTAGTTTATGACGCAATTTGAAGTAAAAGGTTACCCACCCCTAGTATTATAGCTATAAAACTCGGACGTGCATGTAGTTGGCGAATGAGACCCATCGCGCTAGTGTGTCCTTCAACTTCAAGAATCTTGTAGATATAGCTCGAAAGAGGGCTTGATTTGAAGTGAATTCTCGATATTGCTCATTAGCGAGCTGACAGTCAAATGCTTAGCCAACCATCCCCGTCTGATGAAAATGACAAGTAGTCGGTGAGGCCAAGGACAGCATGACCCGGTGTCGAGTAGATGCGATTTTCATCCTTAATTCGGTTGGCAGTTTATTAGAAAGTATTATCTTCATGTTTCGGAGGTGCGAAAGAATGATGTTGGTGTTTTTGAAAACCTTGTCCAAGGTTTCTAAAGTTGACCCACTAGAACTATTCAGCGGCACTAGCCTTGTCGTTCCTCCCTCATTGGGTTTATTCTTCTAACCATCTGGGTTTTTGAGGGTTGATTAACCTAGACGATTGAGGTAATATTTAACTTAGTCTAACCGTTTGGAATAAACCACCCATTGAAGCAGGAGCGATGAAGATAATGTCGGGTTAAATGTACAATATCGGAATCGCATACAGCCATAATCATTTGACGGGGTACACTTTTCACTTTTTAAGGAGTATTACGACTTTCAACACAAACTCCTTTTTAGTCAATTACTTATAGTCTTTCATCTTAAATTAATAGCAATTTACAACATCTTCCTTTCTTTCAAAATTAAATTGCGTTATGGTTAGTAATAGCTATAATAGAAACGCGTCTCTAGAAAATGCGATAAATATAAGTCTAGAAATGTAGTATAGTGACCGTATCGAAGTGATGCCCAAATAATCGATTCCCACCGTATCTCGTCATCAGTGCAAAGGCGTCACTGGCGCATCCTTCACTTCATTTACGGTGTACGCCCTAGCATATTATAATTCTGAATGTAATAGTCAGGTCTTACATACCCGGCCAGAGGCAAAAATGCGTTGGTGTTGTCGAGAGAACCCGAAACCGAGGGTGGAGGTTTGTACTCGGCCCTAACCCGTTTTCCGGTTGCGATCTCGAGGTCGCCCCTTCCTCATGTGGTGAGGACTTCAATAGGTATGTTCGGCATTTCTGATAGTCGCGCTTGTCTTCCATGTCTCCAAGCTCTAGGTAAGCTCCAAGCTCCGAAACTCCAAACGGCAGGCACTCTCCCAACTGCTCTCATCTTGGATTTCTTACAATATGGTCGGTCGTAATTGGAAAGCTTGCCAGAAACATGGGATCGATGTGCATAGTATAGCCACTCTCAAAGGTAAGCCCTCTTACTATTAGTTTTGTATATTATTAACTCCCGCAGAATGACATCTCGCCAGCTCCAAGGTTAGAGATGCTCTCAGTGGGGTTTGTGAAAATGTGCTGCGTATGCCTTCTCAGCCCTGGACACGAGGACTGGCTCCTTCCCCAATGTCGCAGAGAGTTGCTGAAGACTTTCGCTACGGTGTTCATGGTCGCTGTGCCATACTCTCTTCGAACCCGAGAACATCTTTGGCTGGCTGCAAGTCACTCTGAAGACGGATAAGCAGGGCCTACATTCAATTTCGTAGGACCTGAATGAGGTGGCCTATACTAAGGTCCACGTTGAGTACTCTGAGGGATACGAGACGTTCTGCAACAGTCCCATCATGGAAACGAACAAAGCGTTAGTTAAAGTGAACTTGTTTGATAGTACCCCAGGATCTCTTCGTTCGGTTAGAACAGTAGACGAGGACGGAAACCAATGGCCGCGTGGGCAGATATATACGAGTCGGCCACGAGATAGCAAGACTTGGTTGCAACGAGCAGGCATCCATGTTAGGTATATGGACGGCGGCCTCGCGACTAAAATGTCAACAAGTTACTGCGACACTGAGTCCCCAGGAAGCGATGTCTGCTACATGTGAGGTGTAGGTGACAACAAATGTAGATGGAAATAGGCAGGGGAATTGAGTTGAGAGATTAGACAGTAGGACAATATAAGAGATACTTCTATTCAGACTTAGGCGTCGATATATTTATATTAATAAATAATTAATAGTTAGCTCTCGATATAACTCGATACTTTTTTACTCTAGTATTAGTAAAATATATTTTAAGTAATAAAAGAATAACTTGAAGTATCGATATATTTCAGCTTTTTTAAGCTCGTAACTCTCTATAGTAAACATTTATTATATAATAGAATCTACTATTTTTTCATAACTTATTATTCTCTTCTTCTAATTACTATCTCTTTTATACTATCTCTTTTATACTAGAGTAGTAGCTTCTAAAAAAGTACGTATTTACTTAATTAAAGTACTTTAGAAAATAAAAGTATATATAGCTTTGTTAAAGTTAACTCTCTAGTTTCTATTAGCTATTTTATACGGATTTACTATTTAGCGATTATATAACTTAATATAAGAACTATTATATAACGGTACGAAATATATACTACTACTAAAGAGGTATATAGGAGTGCGTTCGAGATAGAATAATATACGTAAATACTAGGCTCTAATATAGAAGAAAAGGAAAAACTATCTCTCTTCTATACCGAGTATAAACATCTATATATAAGAGATTAGAGACTACTAAGTCCTAATAATAATAATAACCGAGCTCTATCTAATATAGCTAATACTAAACAATAAGAGCCTTAAAGCTAAATATATAATATCTAAATCTTAATCTCTTTAATACCTTCTATTATATAAGTATCGGGTTAATTATAATCTTAGCTCTAAGGTATTAGAGGTATTAGTAGTTTTACGAATACTAGTATTTCAGAATAGTATACTATTATAAATATATACTAGCTAAAAGTTAGTTTATATTATAATATATATATATATATTTAGTAGTATATATTTAAAAAAAGAACTAATATATATAAGCTAAATAAGCTTTTAATATAAGAACTCTTAGAGACTCTTTTAATATTTTATTAATAGTATTAATATCTAAGTCTACTTTTTTTAAAATAGCGCTCTATAAAACAACTCTTAGAGATTATATAAATTAACTTCTCTTTTTACTTAGTATTTATAATCTACTACTCTATACTCTAGTATATTCTCTACTAGTTATTAAGATAGTGAGATTATTCTACTAGTTCTTTATCTAAGTATTTATATAAAAATAAGTAAAGTTGAAAAGCTTTATTCTCTTTACTAAATAAATAGTAAATAGAAACTTTATATTATATACTTCATACTTTATTAATATCTATAAATTATCTTAATATTACTTATATTTCTACTACTAAGTTAATAAATACTTAAATATACTATATAATATATATAATAAGTAAAGATTTTATTTATAGCTATACTTCTTAAGACGTGAAAATAAGACTATATAAAGTTATATAAATAATATTTATTATTCTAATACTATCTACGAGTATATCTAAAAAGATAAATATAATATAAATTTATAATATTTTTAGTAGTTTTATAAATAGTTGAAATTATATTATTATACTATTATATAATAAAAGAGAATAAGAGTATTTAATATAAGCTCTAGAGTTAATTTATAAAATATTAGTAAAATAAAGAGTGTTTTTTCTTTAAAATAGAATACTTACTCTTTTTTTAAAATAAGTAAATTAATTACTATTAAATATCTTTAAATAAAAGTCGATTTATATTTTAGATAACTAGAGTAAGCTTAAGTCTTATTCTAAAAGCTTAGAATATTTAAAGCTTTTAATATCTTATTCTTCTTAGTCTCGAGAATAAAATTTATAATTATCTAAGAAACTTAGAATAACTAAGAGCTTTTTAGCTTATATATATCTAGAATATATACTACTAAAACTTATAAGATAATATAGATATAAATAGAATATATACTACTAAAAAAAGATTTAGATCTTTAGAGATATAAATATTTAAAAGTTTATATATATACTAATATATAGACTACGAGCTAAACGATTACTTAGTATAATAAGAAATAATTAATAATATATACTAACTTATATAAGGTTACTATTTAGAGTATCTCGTTAGATATCTATATATATATTTAAAGAATTTATACGAGCTAAACAGGCTCTAAAGTAATAAGTCTCGATTTTTTCAAACGTTCTAATAATTTATTTAATTGAGAGAATATATGTAGAAATCCGTCTACGGGAGATTTCCTTTATTCAGTATTCTATATTCGTAATCTCCTTCTCCAGTCTGGCTCGAAGGAGTAGGCATATGCCTAACTAGGGGCTTTCTTTGCCTGAGATTTCCTCAACAATAGTATACTCCTCCCACAGAGTCTCGTCCTGACAGCGCCCCAAAGGAAAGCAAAATGAAGCTTCATCGTACCATACCAAGCCAGTCATTACCCCACGCTCACCACCTCAAACAAACTTACTCCGTAGGTATCCATTCCCAAACCTTCCTCGCCCGCTCCGCCACCCGGACAAGTCCTTCACCCTCCTCTTTAGGAATCGAGCTTGTCCGGGTTTTGGTGGGAGAGATTGACATATACCTGTGGGATAGATTAACGGACAGACGGTGCTTCCGAAGAGTACTTTTATTCCCGGTTGCTCACTGCAGATACAAGGGGGAGAGATTTGGTAACTGGACGGGATAATTGCGGAGGGAAAGATGACCATGGGTAAGAGAGGTGAGGTGGGATGTGATGTGATGTGATGGGTATCGTTTATGCATTTGTTCCCTGGGTCAACATATCTTCCCAAGGTCATCTTTCGGAGATACAGGAGTGTGGTGTAGTACAAGTAGGTACTTCGTCCTAGGCATAACAATTACTACAGATTTTGTGGGCTACCAGGGTCTTTGGCCGATTTTCATAGGGGTTCCTTTCGCGAAGTAGGTAGGATAGAGTAGGGTACTAGTAGGGATTCTAGAGAATATCTGCCTGGTGAGATGCCAGATTTACGAATGCTGCAGATGCCATCTTGGAGGAGTTTTGATGTCGAGTAACCTCCGAGTGGGATCATAACTCTCGATAGACTGGTTGCCCTTGTTGTTCTGGCTTTCTAGGTTATAAGTAACTCGGAGTATTGACCCGGGAGAATTGATGTTGGTTCTAGACAGTGGGAGCAATTCACCAATTGACTGCCGAGGGGGGGTTCATGGGGGTAGAGATGCTGGCAACGACCGGGAATCATGGAGGCGGATGAAGGAAGAGAGACTCGCAAGGATGATAGGATGATAGGATGACACTCGAATCCCATGTACTTTTGAAGCAATATCAATACTACGCGCAGCCCTCTTTTTCCTTCCTGTTGGTTTTATCGGATGAAGACCTCTATTGACCCTGACACTGACTGACAAGCGACCCGGGATCAACCCGACCCAGCACACACAGCCACACAGCCACACAGCCACACAGCCCAGGGCAGGAACCTTGAAAACAGGGCTGAAAAAACGACAAGCGAAGAAAAGCGGGCGGCAGTGAAAAAAGTGCCGGTGTGTCCAGCCTACAATCCGTACTCTCTTACACCCAACCACCAACACCAACATCCCGCACAAGCTCCAGCGAGATCAAAGCCAACCCGGGCACAACTCCTCTCCTCGTACGACTCGTACGAGTACTCACTCCCATCCCTCCCTTCCCTCCCTTCATCTTCTTCAACAAAACCACAACACCACAATCCCTCGACAATCGTCCCTCGATCCCCTTCAACACAACACATCAAGATGTCTTCAAAACCCCCCCATCCCATAACAACAACCCCCTTTTCCACCCGCGCAACCACCAACCCCCACCCCCTAACCGCCTACCTCCTCCGCCTCATGGACCTCAAGAAATCCAACCTCTGCCTCTCCGCCGACGTCTCAACCACAAACCAACTCCTAGCCCTCGCCAACGCCCTGGGCCCCTCCATTGTCGTCCTAAAAACACACTACGACCTCATCTCGAACTGGGATTACAACCCCTCAACCGGCACCGGCGCCCGTCTTGCCCGTCTCGCTCGCAGACACGGCTTCCTCATATTCGAGGACCGAAAGTTTGGAGATATAGGCAACACGGTACACTTGCAATACACCGAGGGAACGGCCAAGATTATCGAATGGAGCCATATCACGAATGTGAATATGATTCCCGGAAAGGCGGCTGTAGATGCGCTTGCGGAGGCGGCGGTGAAGTGGCGGGAGAGGAAGAGGTACGAGGTTAAGACTGACATTTCGGTGGGCACGCCCAGGGCGGAGAGTCTAGATTCTGATAATGGGGAGGATCGGACTGTGACGCCCATTCCGGAGTATCAGACTTTGGAGATTGAGAGGGCGGCGCAGGCGGCGGCGGGGAGGAAGGCGAGTATTGTTTCCATCACGACGGTTTCGCAGCATTTCGAGCCGGTCAATTCGCCGAGGAGTTACCTGGAGTTTGCGGATGATTTGTTGGAGGGAATTGAGGAGGCGCCTTTAGAACGAGGACTTCTGATCCTGGCGCAAATGTCTTCGAAGGGAAATTTCATGAATAAGGAGTATACGGCTGCTTGTGTGGAGGCGGCGAGGGAACATCCGAATTATGTCATGGGGTTTGTGGCTCAGGAGTCGCTGAATGAGAAACCAGAAGACCAGTTTATCAATATGACTCCTGGATGTCAACTGCCACCGGAAGAGGAGGATGAGGGTACTGCTGTTGCGGGGGATGGCAAGGGGCAGCAGTATAATACGCCGCAGAAGATTGTTGGTCTGATGGGCAATGATATTGTGATTGTAGGACGGGGCATTATATTTTCGGCTGATCCGGTGGACGAGGCGGAGAGGTATCGAAGAAAGGCTTGGGAGGCTTATGAGGAGAGGGTCGGTGGGGATGGAGTTGCGACGACGGCTTAAGGGGATGAATGGGTTTATACATTGAAGATTGCTCAAGCTCATGGCTTTTTTGCTTTTTTGGGAGCCGGGCTAGAATGTCGGTATTCTTCTTCATCTTTCCATGATTCTCCTTCTCTTTCGTACCCATTCCCTCTACATGAGGAATCCTTTTCTTTTTCTACTGAAGATTTTCTTAGATGCTAGGAAGGGAAGTGGTGGTTGTTGTTGTGCTTCCTTCTCCTTGTCGTATACCAAAAAAACGGGAACATAAGGGCATGGAAAATTGGGTCCGTCAGCGTTCCAAATTGATATTCAGTGGGTTGTCTCTTGATTGGGGTTTTTATCGTTATCAGATGGGATTTGAGGGGTTATCGTTATCTGAGGGGTGTAATAGTCTCTAGGGCGTTGAAATGGTCGATGGAGTAGAAATAGTCGATGGAGTAGAAATAAATGGTCGATGCAGTAGAATACCCAAGCGAGTCAAAAACAAGAATGATGATTATTAGAGCTACCAATTATGAAAATTCCCTATTCTTGGAAAAAAAATTGGTTGGCTTGTAGATCGTTGTGATCGTTCCATTGGCCCTTGTGTTTTCCATCTTGTCATTTTTGGAGGATCGGTACTTGGAATGTTTTTTTTTTTTTTTCATTTTTGCTGTATATCGTAATGTTCGATCGGGTGGTTTAATGATCTAGTGATTTTTGAGAGCATTGGGATAGCGCTAGTTGATCTTGGATTTTAAGCGGGGGTTTGTTTGTATATCGCACATCTTGATCGTTGGGGATTGGTTGGAGGGATGGATGGTGGTGCTGATGATTAAGCGATGGGTAGTGAGTCTTGAATGGTCTTGAATGGTCTTGAATGGTCTTAAAAAGTAACAGCGTTTTGTTACATCTCGCGCTGATTAATCGGGTCTAATTTAATGGTAAATTCTATTCTGTCGAGTACGATAGCATGGGTCATTAATAACGATTAATACTTTTAGACGGGCGCTAGTGAGTCTTGTTAGATAGTGATATCGCTAGTTTCAGCGTTTACTGTTTTTTCTCAGGCGATCAGAGCAGCGATTGCTGGTGCTTTCTTGAATGGTTGGTTATTAGAGTTAGTGGTTTGTTGTATATTGCCGTGAGCGATGGCTGTGTTTGAGGAATGCTACCTACTCTTTCATGACTGCTATTGTGGGGCGTCGCTTCTTCTCTACTTTGAAGGTTGACTGGTGGTTTGTTGTATGTTGCTGTAATGGCTGTTTTGGATTTTGTCTTCTTAATTTAAGCTGCTAATTTGGTCTGTCAGTTCGGTCTGTCAGTTTCGTCCTCTGATGTATCCTGCCCTTTCAGTATCTTAGCGTTCGTCTTCGATATATTTTTGTGACCTTTTAGTGATGGTTCCTCTCTGGGTGGCTGCTATTCACTCATATGGATTTCCGATCCTTTGAATGATCACCAGGTCTTTTTTTTGAGTATTCTTTTTCCCCTCTTTTCGCTTAACTCTACGAAAGCAAGCCGAGTATGAAGGCTACTCCCGGGGAGCGTCTATGAGACTACTTAAAGAAGGGTTTAGAACCTAGTTATTAGAGTAGGTAGAGAATAAAAGTAAGCTCTAAGAAAAAAATATAAATAATCTATTAGCTAGCTTATATAACTACTTAAAGCTTAGTAGAAGCTAATAAGAATTAGAACTAGCTACTATATATTCTTTATTTAAGAAAAAGTTAGTAATATATAGATTACTAGGAATAGTCTTAGATTATACGATTATCTAATTACTTTTTTTTCTTCTTCTTCTTCTTCTTTACTATTTTTCTACTTCTGTAAAAGTACTTTCTTCTTAAGATAAGTAATAAAATTAGATATGTTAGCGAGGTTTTACTCTCTTATATACTTATTTCTGCTTATATTTATAGGTTTTTTATTATACTTACTTCTCTATCTAAGAAGAGATTTAGAAGAGTTTAGCTTTTCTGGATAAGAGTGAAAGAAACGAGGGAGAAAGAGAGAAGAGAAGAGTTATAAAAAGAATAAAATCTAAACTTTTAAAAGAATTCTTATTTTAATTATCTTTAAAAGTCTACGCTGCTTATACGATTTTAGCTTAGATTAGCTACTGTAAAGTTACTACACTCTAAACAGGGGGGGTGCCTTGTTTTCGTTGGGTAAGCAAAGTCTACAAACGTCTCTTAGTAAGGTGCATAATCTGTTGCTTGATTCTTGTACCACGCCAAAAGTTTGAGCACCTGATAGCAATACAGGAGTTGCAGGTGGGATGCCATTGTTTTCATCAACATGATCTTCTTGTAAGTGTTCGGTTTTTTCTATAATTGAGGGCATCATGAATTGATCCAGTCGCCTAAGACAGGAGGTCGGAAAAATACCACATTCCTCAGCCATCAAGACATCGTCCAGGCACTCTGTGGAATGTTTAAAATCCGCAACACCAAGTCAACAACAGTGACTTGACTTTGGCGATGAAGCGCACTACAAAATGCAAGAGTCTGAGCCCCGAGTAGCAATAATAGGTGGAGGTTTCGCTGTAAGTCCCCCTTTCCTCCACCACCTAAACCAAAACCAAACCTTACTTCGGAGATCAGGGACTCGTCCTCGCCCTCCTTCTCGAAAAAGAAAACATAGGCTCGAGAATCTACGAAGCTAGACCAGAATCCTACAGTCGCGGCAGAAATATAGCTCTCGCCCCCAACGCCCTCCGAGTCCTGGATCACTGCGGCATTTACAAACATATACTTTCTCGCGGTCACAATTACGAGAAAGTCGCTTTTTGTAATGGCGCTGGGAAGAAATTGGGAGATTTTTTGAATGGAAGTGAGGAGATATATGGATACCCTGCTTTAAGAGTTTCGCGTAAGGTGGTGAGAGATGCTCTTCTTGAGGCAGTGCGAGAGGTGGGAATCGAGATTGTGTATGAAAAGAGATGCATCGGCATCCTATCAGAAGACGATAAAAAAGTAAAAGCTCAATTCGAAGACGGACAAGAACTCGACACAGAGTACCTCATAGGAGCAGATGGAATCCACTCCCAAATCCGACCCTTCATCGCACCCTCCTCCTTCCCGGTATTCAGCGGCATGCTAGGAATCGGTGGCACGGTAATGGCGGAGGATTTAAACTATACCGTTGATGATTATGGATTGGATCTTCCTTGCATGCTTTTTGGTGCTGCGGGACCGTTTGCTATTATGCCGGCGAATTTTGAGGGGACCGAGTTGGGATTCTTTAGTACGTTTGTTTTGAGGAAGAGGAGTAGGGTGGAGTGGGAGGCTTTTGGGGCAGATAAGGGGGAACAGAAGAGGATGCTTAGGGGGAGATTTGAGGGGGGTCAGGGGTGGCCTAGGTTGGTGGGGGAGCTTTGTGAGAAGACTAGGGAGGAGGATTTGAGTTGTTGGCCGTGAGTTGAACAGAATTCATAAGTTTTACTTGGCTAACTGCTGTTTATAGACAATTTGCGGTCCCGAAACTATCTACCTGGCTGTCGCCCAAAAAGCGGGTTATCATAATCGGAGATGCAGCACATGCTATCCCTCCAACAGTATGTTCCTGCACCCAAACTATGTAACTTCAGCTGACTATCCAAGGGAGGTCAAGGTGCAGCGATGGCATTCGAAGACGCAGAAACACTAGCCTACGCATTTACGTTCATATTCCGCGACGACCCAAATACAGAGTATGTGCTGAGGTCATGGGAAGCTCATCGTATCAAGCGTGTGCAGAAAGTGACCGATTTTACGAATCGAAGTAGTGCTTTGAGAAAGCCAAGTTCAAGTCGATTTGAACGTGTAGTAAAAGAAATGGTTTTACGGCTCTTTTTTAAACTGAAAGGGCCAGGGAGTGGGCAGAAATGGATGTATGCTTATGATGGGTTGAAGGAATCTTATGGGTCGAGGGTGTCTTCTGATAGCCTGGGAATTTGACATGGAGGAGCTTGAAGGAAGTGGCACTTGGGGATATAGATATGAACAAGGAAAAGGCAACAATAATCATAACAGTAATAGTCACAACACACTTGCTATCAGTCACGTAAAAGTGGACCCCTCGGCTACGCTGTCAGGTATAAGAGGCCATAGCCCGTCCCCCTCGCAAAATCAAGCTCTTTAGAGGCTTTTACACCCCCGATTTTGTACGTGACACTATCCTTCACTACTCATAAGCGGGGTTTGAACTCAGACTCACGGGATTTCCGAAGAAGCATAACACAATCAAGTCTGAAAAAGCAAAGTCGATGGAAACATAGAGGAAGAGGGAGAGGAAGGCTGCGTTTAAGAGGGTTGGTATTGTTGTTCGTCCGAAGAAGTAAATAACAGTCTTCTCTTCTCAAAAGAAATAGCAATGAATTTGAGCGCTATTCGTGGGTCACCCGTGAATAGCAACGGCTCTATTTGCGGGCTACCTAAGAGTAGCGTTAGCCTCTTCAGTAGGTCACTATAAATGGTTCCCTCTTATGAATTCTAAAGATTTCTATATATACCACTGCACCAATAAGATTGTATTGAGTGTATTGTTGGACTTACCTGTATGTAAGATAGCATACTCTTAGCCGGAGGTGGTGAGTACCGTACTATGGAGTCCAACAAGAGAGGCCATTGGAAAAACACGTTTAAGAGGTTGTAAGTGGAACGATGTCTGAATATTTCAATGACCGCATGGTAACATGTTCGAAAATGATATTTCAGCTTGGGAAGCTCAATTCGAATGAACCAGTCTTCGTCAAGGTTTAAAGATTTTCCTCATGTCGGAGTCTCCTTCTCCTTACCCGAACCATTATCACAGGCGATTTCTTCCCACGTTTCTTCCTTGCGTAGAGACCACATATCATGTTGGTGCATGAGGAATAGAGGTGTAGGTAGCAATGGAGGAAACCATGCGACCAATCAATTGATGACCGTTGATAATGTTGTATCACCAACCACCAACTAAGATTGTTCCAATCGGAAGTCCCAAATATATAGGCACAAATGGATCGAAATTAGCCGATAGCTATTCATACAATGACGTGTAAATGAGGGGTTATTAGATGCTCGATGGTCTTATTGTCTTCTTTCAGGAGAGAGCAAGGGGAACCGGTATCACTGTTTGAAATCCTACACCAGATTAAAGACCAAGCTCGTGAAGAATCGACATCCAGCTCATGCAGAAAATATGGTATCCTCTCCCGGAACAAGAATGATAGAGATGATGGAAGAAGAAAGAGAGCAGCAGCAGACAGCCTTGGACCAAATTGATGATCGATTTGAAGAGGATCGACCATGGTAGGCGGGCCTCCTCCTATTTATGAGCACTGACACCAAAACAACCAGCCCAGAGTGTTCTGAGGAGATCAGCGAGAAATGCTTTCGTAGGAAGCATTTCACCTGGTGTACAATACACGAGCGTTTTACGGACGAAGAGGATGTTTGTCCAAAGGCTCCAGCAAAAGATGCTCCCGAGGATGTTTTGAGATGTCAAATTGTTCAATGCGGTTCGTAAAGCCCATTTTAACCTTCTCTGATAGCTGGCCACTTGTGCTAATCGCTTTGATCAGACAAGAATGAGGAGGAAGCGTATTGGGCCGAGGTGGAAGAAAATGCAATTTCAGGAGGAGCGGGATTTCGGGGTAGCCCGGATGTTGAAGGAAACTGATAGGGAGATAGTCCTAGGTGGTGTTTTTCTTCTCCAAGTTGCCTGAAAGGTAGGGTGCCATATAAAGAGTTGATATTCGCAAAAATAAGTTGACGGTTGGAAGTCTGATTAGAAGAAGAAAGCCACAGACACGCTCAATTTTGCGGCTGAAGTTCGGGAAAAGTGAAATTGGTTGCGCTGAAGTTTAGATAGCCCTATGAAGCTGGATTGATTGATGGATAGAAAGGGTTCATGGAGAGTTATTTTAGAAATTGCTCCTTTTGCTGGATCTCTCTGTAGATTTCCTGGTGTTGAACTGGATCGTGACCTCGTGACCAGGTGTGCCGCCGGCGTGCTTGGCGTTGGGCAGTCGCGTTCGCTCGGAAACAACCTCGAAGTTCCCCTCATTGAATACAATTGCACCATTGCATTTGCCCTCACCAATGCGCCTTCGGATTGGCATATATTGGCACAGTTTCATCCACTTTCCTCTCATCGAATGCGCCTCAATCTAGCGCGTCGCAAACAAACAAACCTCGCCACTCACAATCGCAACGATGCCCGCAATCACGATTGATCTGGTTTCGAGTAGTCCTCCCCCAATTCCAAAGGAACGAACCAAAGTCGCAAAGCCCATTGTTACAGTTCGGGCTTCATCATCCAAAGCCCCACCTCGCAAAGACGATGGCTACCTCACACTCTCCGACGACGAAGACCCGTTCCCACCATCCCCACCGAATGAGACCATTCCCTCCACCTTACCCTTTTCGAGGCCAAATCCCCAACCAAAGAAGAATACAAAAGAGAAAGACGATTTCCTTCTCTCGGACGATATTGAGATCAGTCGTCCCGCGAAGGCTAAGCTCAAGCAAAGCATAAAATCAAAAGATGACTTCTATTTCCTCTCCGACGATTTCGATAGCACAATCAACCTAGACAAATCATTTGCGAACAATGAGCCTTCAGCAAAGAGACGTCGATTATCCTCTTCCCCCGAACCCTACCTGCCCAAACCACCTCGAGCTCGCGATTTCACACGATCCGTCTCGAATATCGAATCCTCAAAGTCGAAGCCGCCACAAAAGAGACCTGCTCAGCCGATGAAAAGATCTAAGACCGCTGGTCCCGTTTTGGAATCGGATCCGCTCATGTTCACGAGTTCGCCGGACCCATTTGAACCAAAACGAAATAAGGAAACTCGGGCACGATTGGAGACGGTGGAGGATGAGGACGAGTTTGGAGATCTTTACTCTGATGATGAACTACCCGATATTGCAGAGTTAGCTTCGACGGCCCCTCGATCGCAGAAAGAAGCTAAATCGGCTTTGCGGAAATACAAGGAGGCAAGGGAGGCAGAAAAGACGGGAAAGCCGGTACCCAAACCGAAAGCCAAGGCCACGATTAGCAAGAGCAAATCGAGCAATAATTTGACTGCTGAAGAGAAGGCCCAGGAGAAGGAAGCAAAAGCTAGAGAAAAGGCGGAAGCTAAAGAAAAGAGGGATGCTGCTAAAGAGGCTGAGAAGGGGGAGAAGCGATTGGCAAAGGAACAACAAGCTCGAGATAAGGCACTTGCTGTTGAATTGGCAAAGGTCAACACTGTCAAAACGGACAAAAAGGTCACCACACCAGAAATGATAATCGAGTTATCAGCTTCCATTGACCCAACACTTACCGCCCAGATCAATAAGTTTGCTCAAGGAATCAATGTTGATGTGAAAGAATTCGCAAATATCGAACCACTTGTCAAGTGGAAGAGGAAGGTGGAATCGCAATACAATGATGAGCTAGGGTATTGGGAAAGTATTCCAAGGAAGATCCAACAGGAAGAACATATTCTGTACTTGATGAAGGCTGCTCATTTTGTTGAACTCTCCCTAGGAGATGAGGGCACTGATTTAGATGCTCATGCTCTAAAACTCAAAGCGCAGTATCCTACTTATCAGATCATTTACCTGATTGAAGGAATCACTCCTTGGATGAGGAAGAATAAGAACACGAGGAAAAAAAAATTTGATGCGGCAGTCAGAAGTCACGCCGAAATTCCAGAAGAACCAACAACCAACGGAAGAGCAAGAAAGAAGAAGAAGGAAGCTGAATATGTGGACGAGGATATGATTGAAGATGCGTTACTTAGATTACAAGTTGTGCATGGGATGTTGATCCACCATACAGATGTGGGAGTCCAGAGTGCGGAATGGGTATCGATATTTACACAATATATATCTACAATTCCCTACAAGTACGTATTCTCCATCTTTCAATGCCTCCTCGAAACAAAAACACCTCCGAGCTCTTCCCATTCATCCCCCTCTCCTGTCACCTCACTAACACATCCACAGACGCCAACAAGAATCTCACAACGCAGCCTTCTGCATGGAATCCGGCCAAATCAAATCCGGTGACGACACACCCGATACCTTTAACAAAATGCTCCAACAAATGGTTCGCATCACTCCCGGTATCTCCCAGGCCATCGTCTCGGAATACAAAACTGTTCAAGCTCTCGTTGAAGCTTTCAATGAAAAGGGTCCTGAGGCGGTGAAGGATTTGTATAAAGCCACCAATAGGGATGGGGGGTATACGAATAGTAAAGTTGGGAAGGCTATTAGTAAACGGTTGCATGCTATTTTTACTGGGGAGGATCCTACGGCTTTTGATATTTAAGAGAGGGGAAGGGGTGTATGTATTATGAGTTTTTTGGTGTTGGTACATATTTGCTGGTCATTGTGGCTTTCGATTTTGGGAGCTTGGCTTTTTGCTTGTTTTGGTTGGATGATTGGCCGACATGTTGGTTTTGAGGGGGGAGGAGGCCGGGGGGCGATGGGCGATGGGCGATGGGGTGATTACTACGGTTGATTGATTAATAGATGTTATGGTGCAAATGTATATGAAATACTCATTTTCCCTGAAATATCTTGGAGATAGGTTGGTTGACCTTTGTAAAGACTGCTTCGGAGACCATGTGATCTTGGGCACCATGAAAACGCTCTTAGGTTTTCTGACGTTTTATCCTCTTGTTCCTCTGAATGCAGTGTATATAGAAGCCATAAAATCCTTTGGAAGATAGGCACTCTTGCTATTGGTTGGTTACCTACCAATAGCAAGGCTTTCAGGATCATTCCTAGGCAATTGGTAGGCAACCTACGAATTGTAAGTTCTATGCGACGGCTATTTGTAGGTCCCCTAAAAAATTATTTTTCATTGTATTTTTGTTTGTTTGATAAAGTCATTCGAGAAAAATGAGGTACTTAAAGTAAAACATTAGATTTACTTGAATTTTCAAGTACTATCTTTCAGAGTCTAATTTGATATTCGTCTTTTTAAAAATATTATTTGGGAAAATTAGAGAAAGGAAGTTATAAGATAATACTTAGAACTGTGAGTAGATTTAGCTATTTTTTAGTCGTTAGTAAAGTAAAGTAAAGTAATTAGTCTAGTATTTGTTAAATTATATTGTTTATTATTTGATACACTTTTTTCGGGTATAGCACTTATTTTGCGAAAAAAGAAAAATACTTGGAGTATTTTTAGAAATTCTTAAGAGATAATATAAGCAGAAATACAGCCTCTAAGCTTCTATTACAACTACTACTATAACCACTCTTCTTACTCTATCTCTATTCTCTCTTATTATAGACGAAAAGAACCCTTCAACTTAAAACCTAATTGAAAGTTATAGGAATATTTCTTTAATAATAATTGCCAAAGAAACTAGGTCGCTAGACTTCTACTTTTTCATTAGATCTTGAATTCCTATAACTTCCGATCGCTTTAGCTCTACTATATTTCTATATCAGCAAATAAGTCATGTATTCTTTAGCCTCGTTAGAATACTTTAAGAGATTTAAAGTCGAGCGACTTGCTAGAGTGTTCCCAGGTGGGCGTTGAAGAAGTTCTATAGGGTAGGCATTGGACCTTATCTGTTCCTTTCTGAACAAGTAAATTTCAATGCCTACTTCTATCTCTGCCTTCTCTTTATGTCGCTTCTTTCTTTTTATGAATAAAAGACTAATCTACGTTTCCTAGCTCGTTTGTTAGATAAGTAAGAGTAGATTTGACTGAGTTGAAGTGCTAAACTATGGAGCATCAAAGCATAACCACTCTCTGGACCTTAAGACACCTATTCAAGCGCCAACCAAAAATTACCCACCTCTAACACAGAACCCATCCTTCATCTTCTAGACTCTGCTTTATACCCTCGATAGAAGAAAGCCTACCTCGCACATATCAAAACATACTCGTAAGCAGCCCCGGTATATTTTATTCACTAAGTACAATATTAACCAATTCGCTTAGACATACTCTACAAGTAACTCGTAAGTAAATCTCTCCAGCTAACTCAAATATTCTAAACATTCTAGAAGAAAATTGTATAAACAAATACCACTCAAATGAATATCTATACTCTATACATTCAAGCAGTTCTGAACTTTCTTTAGATAAATTAAGTAATCCAGATATAGAGACCAATATAAGATAATAGTTGAATTTACTAGACTCACTACTTTAACACTACGACGTAGTAACATAATTGATCAACACCACAATTGGTGAATAAAATAAACCAGAACTTCAACGGAAGATGGTGGCGTCTCGGTAGTCCAAGCCAAGGTTGCGACTTAGTTGGAGAGCGAGAGGGAAGGAGCGACCGAGCCGAGGGGACACAGGCCGACAACAGGCCGCGAATTTCGCACCTTCATTGAACTCATCAAGACGATTTAAGTCAAGGTCGCTCCTTCCTCTTCATCTCCATGCACGCACCCATGCGAGTCATAACAATTTCATTGCCTTCCTTCTCCTACACTTGTACCCCTTCATAGAAAGCTTTTGGGTCGAGGTCGCTCCTTCCCTCTCAACTCCCATGTCAACCTCGACGCGAGCAACAAAGAGAACGAATGGCTTTTCCCGTCAAGTCGTGAGTCCATCCTCTACAGTGTAAGCCTGCATATCAATCTTCTCATCGAGATTCCTCTCGGTCTTCCCCCTTGTAAAACATCCCCCCTCAACTCTTCTCACATTCTAAACAAATAACTTGGTCCTCGAGCACTTCACGGGGAGAAGAAGAAAAAGTCATCATCAGCCAAGAACCATATAAGAATAATCAATTACCACCCAACCCTAGAATACCATTCCCATTCCTATGAAAAAGAAAAACAACAGAAGAAAGTAAGAAACCTATAACGGCGCAAGGAACTGGTCTGGTTCCCAACCTTATCACCCTAACGCTATGCACACTCGAATTCATCCCCCAAATTACCACTTTCCCCCCAAATACATATATTCAGGTTGCTTTTCCTATCCACAAAATTCCAATCTCCCCTCATCGCTCGTTTTCTTGCTTGTACTTATACTCAAAAGATTTCTTCAACTTGTTTCCACGCCTCCCCAGTAGTCGCCTTTTCCCTCTCTGCCCAGTACTGCCCGTTGAATTTCCAGAACACCTCCCCAGTAACGGGGCATTCGGACTTTTCAAACCACTTAGGTTGAAACTCCTCTCCATGTTCTTCACGGTGTCGTCTCGTCGCACGCTGCTTCTCCTCAACACGATTCTTCTCCGTGGCCGCAAAGTCGTATTCCCCGTCTTCCATAGCGCGCTGATCAGGTCGAAGTCTAGTATCAGTAGGGGGCAACCACGGTCTCAACTTATCATTACAATCATTAAGCGTAACCACAAACGGCGTAAGATTGAACGGAATCCCCTCCGGCCTCTTATTCGCCTCCCACACCAAGAAAGGTTGCGTAGTATCAGCCACACTTCCCCGATGATGAAGCTGCCCTGGCTTCGGCTCTTCAGGCGTAGCTTCATACCCAGGCGTAAGTCGTGCATACATCTTGCTATTCCATCGTCCACCGATAGAATATCTCGTCTGGCCATCTGCGTCGTTTACTCGTCCGGAGATTTGGTACGCACTTGATGCCTTCCATCCTCTCGCCTTGAAATCGATGACGCAGACCTCGCCGGTTGTCCAATTCTTTACCTCCATTGGGCCGTAGTTGTCGACGGTAGGTGAACCGGTGATGATTCCGATGACGGAGGATGTTACTTTTTTCCAGGTGTATAATTCTTCCTTTTCTGAACCGTTGGGACGGAGTTTCAAGAACCATGTGCCGAGAGGATTGATGTCGAAGGATTTCCCGTAGAACTTGGACTTGACAGCCGACTCTCCGTAATATGTCCATTTTGGAGACTCTGCCCAAGCAGCTCCAACTGGTGGATGATGGCTTACTTGTTCGATAAAGAAACGATAGTTCTTGTCCGGGCGTACATACTCGAAAGTCTCACCCAAAAGAGGATTGAAGGGTTTTGCGACACGGCCGATGGTTGATGCATACTCACTTGCTGCGAATGCTGCAACATAAACCATACGCTCAGTAGAGTCAGATCGATCAGCAGCAATATCGAGAAGGTCGGCATATTCCATATCTTCTGCGCATCTTTGGAGTAGAGATGTTGGCTCGTTGAAAGAGACGGGGAGGGTCATTTTAGTCATATCTTTGCCTATCATAGACTTGAGAATACTCTGAAAATAATATTAGCTCGCGAGTTAAAACATTGTACATGGAAACTTGCCCATAAAGAAATCTTTGGTCTGTCATCGGCATCCATCTTTAGTCTCTTGCGAATACCGTCTTCGTAACCACTGAATGAAGAAGAGAGGTCGAGTCCGCCTTCTACAACAGTTTTCTCTTTGTGGTCGGCAACAGGCATTGGAGCAAGCTCGATTTCCCCTGCATCCACTGCGTCAAAGAACTCCTCTTCGTCCTCGGATTCGGAGTCAGACAAGTTTGTGATCTCATCCAACACCGATTGTTGTCGAAGGGAACTTTTGGCTGTAGATTTGCGAGTAAGAATACTAGCAGCGGTAACCTCCTTATCCAGACCCACTTCCTCGAGAACTTCATTGACTAACTCTGTAGCATCTGCTTCGCCGCGGCTAGCTGGTCGACTGGTCACAGCAACATTGCCACCAATAACCTCGCGAAGGGCTCGTCTGGTGATCTTCCTCTTCTCCTCTGCCTCTCCAACTCTAGCCTCGAGAACTTCTTGCTCACGAGCTACCTTTGCCATGCTATCTTCCCACATACGTCGCATATCTGCCTCTCGATCAAGTCTGTATTGCCAATATGCATCCCTATCCTTGGATATCTTGAGCAGATCCTCAACAAGACCCTTGATATTGCGAATAGAAGAATCGTATGTTGATACAGCTTGAAGGGCGAGAGAGTCCGAAATGGGGAGTGTTGGATTTCTTGCTTGCTCGCTCTGCAACGCTCCATTGACCTGCCCCATCATATCCAATTGGAGTTTCGCTGACTGGGCAATAATATCGAAAGCATCCTTTGCGACAGGCGCTTCACGGTCGCTTGATCCATCAATTTCACCATAGTCATCGTCATCGTCTCCATCAAGTGGTGGTCCTTGGCTTGTGGTTTTGTGAATGTCACCCATAAAACTTGGGTCATAAGATCCATATGCAGTTCCATCGTCATCGTCTGCAACACTCCCGGCTGTATTGAATGCGACTTTGCTGCTACTGCCATTCTTGCTTGATTGTGGGACGAGGCGAGTAGATTGAAAGCTGCTTCGACGTGCATCCGCAATACTTGCAGCGTCGCTTCCGGGAGGTGCAAGCTCAGTGGTAGAATGGCTGATCGCACTATTGCTAATATCAGCCTTTGCTTGCCTCAAAAGCTCTGCACTCTTTTGCCTCTGTCGGTCTTCCTCCTTTGCTTGATCTTTCGTCCACTGGATGGAATTGTTGAGTGCCCAGAACCATCTCTTAGCTTCCACTTCATGATTTGCTTTCAAGTGATATTTGACGGAGGATTTACCGATAATGTCGAATTTGGTCTTTTCAGTAGGATCCATATTAAGTCTGGCGATGCGCATATTGATTGCTCCGCGGCAAGCAGACCCAGCATCATCTTGATGCTTATAATAACTCATAACTCCATCCTCAAGAACAAACCAACGCAGCTGATATCCTTTTCGGTAATTTGTCCATTTCTTGAGGTAGCCTTTCATTTCCCGACCATCCTTTCCTGCTAGGGCATCTCCGGGAGGGGCGTGTGAAGCTTGCTGAGAGGCGTTTCCTAGAACAGCCTTCTCTTGAATGCCACGTTGTGCTGCAACTGCTGCAGGTGATTTCTTGAGCATCGCTCTCGTGTTATCGTCCTTGGTGACGTCCTGTGGTAGTTTTCCTCTTCGGTCTCGTCGAAATGGGTCGGCACCGTGACGAAGTAGGACTTCAATCAACGCAGTATTCTTCTTCCTCGCCGCCTCGTGCAATAGAGTTCCACCGGATTGAATAGTTGTAATGTCCGATGCAAACTCTCCACCATTGATATCCAGGACTGTCTTCACACGAGGTTCCTCCAATACCTCACCCAACCTTATGTAATCCCCTTGTTGAACCAAAGCCTGAACCTGTCTGATCTTTCCGTCGACGAATATTGAACGAGATAATTGTAGTTGTTGGAAAATATCGGGGGTACGAGCCAGATCGAGGGGTAACCGACCCTGGTAATTGGCGATCGAATCATTGATTCCGTCCTGCTCCAAAAGTAATCGAACAGCAGGTCCTCGTCCTTGTTGCGCCGCCAGATGTAGCGCAGTATTCCCGTCCTTATCTCGCGCGTTGACATCGATTGATCCAGCTCCGTCAGATAGGATGTATTCGATCACAGGTTGCTCCGCACATTGAATTGCCAAATGAAGTATCGTTGTGTCCTCCAAGGCGCCAGAAGTCCCACTGCCTGATACACTAGATGTGCTCATCCGGTGGCCATCTGTATCTCGCAATACCTTCGAGATGGAGGCGGTATCGCCACTTCTCAATGCCTCGAATATCCTAAACTTTCGCACTGATTGTTCAATCGAAACCGTTTTGTCCTGCATTGTAGGGGCGCTCGTTGGTGGCAGCATCGAATTTCGTTGTACGTTCATGCTCGAGGTTGATCGCATCAAACCAGCCGTTCCTGTTGATGGTTTCGAGCTGTGTCCTCGGGATGGGTGGTGAGCTAACCCAGGTGATACAGCTCCCGAGGGAAGGGACGATGTGGAGGCGTCATCTAGATCTCTCTCGTCGCCCTTGGGATCCTTCCCCCGTCTCAGCTTGGACAAGGCTGAGGACTTGCTCCGTTTGTGACTGAGAAAGGATATTCTTGTTAGTTATCAAACTCCAAGCTCAAACTGCAATGTTCCTTGTTCCTTCCCAATTTATTCCGCGCGGGGTAAAGGACGGCTGCCGGGGAGGTTCATAACAGAGATTGCGTACCTCAAGTCTCCTGTATCCGACATGCTTGCGGACGTACTCGCCCAGGAGTTCCGAAAGAAAAGCAATATATATATATATATGCCGTATCAAATCACAGCTGTGTATTTGCGATTGCGAAACTACTAATGTTCGGCCAAGGTCGAGTTTTGAAGGGGCTGTTGGGTTTGGTTGCTCCCCACGTGCTCTTGCCACGGACGCGTATATTTGATTCGTAGTATTCGGGAGTGCTCGGGGGTTACGAGTACTTGTACCAGTACCAGACGGACAATCGTATCGCGGGGTAAGAGGGTAAGAGCGATGTGCTCGTCAGACGGGAGTGATGGTGTGGATGGTGTGGTGTTTGAGGCTGTGCTGAACGGGCTGAACGGGTTTCTGCTGCTTCGCTATGGGTCTCGCTTCTGAAGCTTCTGATTGGTGGTATCGTTTGCCTATGACGTAGAACTCAATGTTGTTTCACCAGCAGATAGAACTTGCTTCTGAATAATAAATACCATCTATTTTTATATCTTATCTGCTCAAGTCGCCAATGAAAGTTCCGACTTGAAATATACGACGAGTAACTAACCAACAGATATACCAACAGATATACCAACAGATTTACCAACAGATTTACCAACAGATTTACCAACACCCAAGAGCAAACAAAAATAGGCTATTGCTGCCCGGGAGTTGGGATATCTTGACCCGATCCGAATTGTGTGACAATCTCACTACCAGAAAACTTTCCTTCGCAGCTTCTCAAGCTTTCCGATTCTTCATTTCAACAGGACTACCTAGCTATGTTTTGTACGATATAGCCAACCGGACCTTTGAGCGTCAGTTTGAAGAAGAAAAGCGCAAACGAACAGATCAGCTTACAGTATATGAGTTCCGTATTATAGCTACTCACACCCGATGAACATTACATTGTCAGATATGGTGACCGTTTTATGCGACTTGCTATTCACTATATTAGGTATATATGTACCAAGCTCGAGGTTCATAAGAAGCTTCTCCTGTTTCCTCTACAGGGTATTTCACGCCCACCTTCTGGACAAGTCACACGAGAATGGACAAGCTTCTATTGATTTTCGGACAGAGATTATGCTACTCGTAGTATTTTACCGTAAGCTCCTCGGCAAATGAATTCGCAGATTAAAATTTCACCTGAAAGTTTCTTATGATCGAGGGTAAGTTGTATTTCGACAGCAAGTATAGATTCGAGGAATATTTAACGCCCGGATTTTTCCAACTCAGAGTTTTATATTAGCCGAGCTGATTCTCCTTGTCGGAAGAAAGGGCATAAGAGAGTAGCATTGAAGGTTTAATTCTCTCAAGCAACGAGACCTGGAAGAGGAGACGAAACACTTCATTGATGGCTGCATCGTGTACACCCAATTGACAGTTGTTTGTCGTCCACACACATATATATTCTTGAACTCGTCAAATAAGCTCCCAGAGTTCCTGATGACGATTGTTGAAGATTCCCACAAGTAAAAACCAGCGATTGAAAGACATGGGTGAATTAGAAGCTATGAGTGGTATAAAGAATCAAGACCACAAGGGCTGTTTGTCACCGCTATAAGCTCCGGGAAATACACCAACACCTCTTAATTTGAGAGCATTAAGGTTAGAATGAGAAATTTAGAAGAGGGGGGGGGGAGTCTCTCCAAAAGTTTTTCCTTGAATTCAGCAAGAATCCCTCTTTTTCAAGGCATACAAGAGGGCTTCCGGTTCAACGTTTTTGGAGTAATCGACAGTAAGTCAATTGAAAAGCAAGCAATATTTTAACAACTTGTTAAAATTCAGATTACTACCGAAGTTCAAGTTAAGTCGGTAGTGGGCATTTCACTATGTATTTATAGCAGTATTCGAGTCCATGCCACTTATTAGACAGAGAGAGGGAAATGCAGCGCCAGTAACAGCAGCAGCAATCCTAAAGCTATTCACTTTTATTTAGATAAGTGAGTACAAAACTACTTATTCACCTAACAAAGTCATTTGTAACAACGAGTCTACGAAAGCACTCTAATTTCACTTCGATATAAACTTAAACTCTTAAAACAAATTTCCAAAGCACGAAGTCATCTCCATAGAGGTCGACTACTCATTTCCTCGCACGACGCCGCTGCACAAACTACTCGGTTTACACGGCACCTACCAAGAGTCAAGTGTATTTTGAAAGCATGGAGAGGCATACTTGCTCGCGGACAATGAAGAGGAGTGTACTCTATAATCTCAACTCTATTCTTGAGCCTTGAAAATTTCAACGTTTCAAAAAGTACCTAGACAGTAAGAATGTTTTCAATAGTAAATATAGAAAAAAAAAGACACCATATACAAGTTCAGAGGACTAAATACTAAGGAAGAACCTCGGAGTCGTTAGTGAAAGAGATTTGCCGTTTCCTGTTTGCCTCCTCTTAAGTTATCCGTATGACTCCAAATTCACTGGTCTCTAGTACAGCAAAAGCAAAATGTTTGCGACTATCTGGGTAGCTGGAACCCCGGAATCCATTCTTATGTACCCGGCTCTCAATATGGAATTTCAGATTACCAATTGAAACCCCTTGCTATACAAGCCAACTCAAGAGTGGCCACTGTGACCTTTCGGCAACGGTCAAAGTGTCCATAGTCGTTCCATCCGCCATTTTCCCTCGAACACTCCATCCAAGAAAGGACAAGCAATTTCCAAGTTCACTCCCTTGATCGTGCCAGTTGCCCATGCAAACTACCCAAGCCCCCTTATTTTACACCCAAAAAGCACCAATTCACTGACTAAAAAGAAAGTAGAACTTACGTCTAGTATTTCCATCTCCTAATCGCACGTCAACTACGAGGCAGGAACAATTGGATAGTGAACTGTAGAACTCAAATATAAAGGGAAAATTGTTCTATCTAAAGGCTATACTGGAACTTTGAATTTAGTAGTAGGATCTATCCCTCTAATAAGGACAATAGGATAACTTTGACAAATCCATTTAGAGCCTGTTTAGCTACCCCTAGGATAGTCTTAAATAATCTATCAAATATGCCAGGACCTTTTAAAAGTGGCACGGCATATATTTATTTCTTATCTAATTATTCGAATAATATCTTCTATAATCGTTTAGCTCGAATATTTTAGAGCTAATATTCTGTCTTAGAACGGTAGTAGTACTAGCGTAAGTTAGGTAATAAAAAGCTATACTAGAATATATTCTAATTATCATAGTTTTAATAATAATAGGATAATAATCTTTTTTTAGTAGAGAGAATCTTTTATATAAATATTAGATTATTTTGCTAAATAATCCGGCTTAAAAAATATGCGGGCAAAACGAATCGTCATAAATTAAATTGTTAAATAAATTAAATTATCTAACATTATTATAACGCCTTTTTAGTGGTGCATATACTAAACTATCTAAAAATTCTGCTAGCCAAACAGGCCCTTAGCTTCTTCTTTGATCTCTCCTTTAGGCAGCCTCCTTTATTTTAATTTAAACAAGCTCTCATTCACTGACAAGAAAGACGAATGCCTGCCTACTCTCGTTCCTGTAGTTTATCCGAATGTTTTCATAAATTCAGCGATAAATAAGGTTTCGAGGGTGTCAACCTTCTACAATTCATTTGCACTAAAAACTCAGCCCAGGGGTCACCTGCAGCTAAGGCTCCACTTCTCACCTAATCCGCTTCGCGAGGGAGGGTAATACTTTTAGTTTATACTAAAATCGCCTTAACTAGCCTCTAATAACTCCCTACCTTTGCTACTATAAATACTTTAATAGGCTCCTACTTTTAAATATATATCTTAAACTTATTCTTAATCTTTAAAATATAATTATATCTTCTATAGATTTAAGAACTAGATAGATAAACCTTACTTTATCTTTCTATTTATTAAGTTTAAAATAAGAGATCCTAATTAAAATTAGAATATAATAAAGCGTTATTGTTTTAATATATATATTTTAAAAACAACGTATTTTGGTGTAAACTAAAGTGGTCGTATTACTGGTTTTATTGTATTGCCCTCCCTCACCTAATACGCGAAGCGGATTGGGTGAGAGGGTGGACCGAGCGATTACAGGTTCTTCCGTGGTAGTAGTCTCGTTGACGAAAGGACTTGGAATCTGCGACTCCATTGCATTTCTAACTGTAGGTGGAATCGACGTTCCGAGCCTTGCACACCCAACCTCTTCTTCTTTTAAACTAAACAAATCCAAATTCACTGACAAGAAAGTACTTAGAGCCCAAGCTCCCGATCACATCTCAAAGCCAAGTGTTCAAATATACATTACTCTGTGAGATATAATATATATAATGCCATTTCAATCATTACCCAACAGGAACAACCCCCTACTCGACCCATCCACCTTCCCACCAATAAGCCACCTCCTACAT
This sequence comes from Hymenoscyphus infarciens, assembly GCA_001414345.1. NCBI lineage: Eukaryota > Fungi > Ascomycota > Leotiomycetes > Helotiales > Helotiaceae > Hymenoscyphus > Hymenoscyphus infarciens. The sequence goes on along the minus strand of LLCB01000321.1, from coordinate 25,715 downwards.
CTCCCAAGAACCCCATCAACTCTCCCTTGAGCCTCAGAAACGGGAGGGGCTTGTTGGGGCATCTGTCCTGGTGGTATCCCCGCTTGCAACACCGACCCTTCAGGCATATCCGGGTTAGAACCCGACCTCCTCTGCTTATAAGCAGGCGGCACCTCCCCCGGCTTCCCCACCCTAGAATACTGCGGCAACCCATCAATACCATCCCCATCCTCCACCTGTCCGAACTCCAATTCCCTCAATTCCACTGGGGGAACCGGTGGTGGACGCCCGGCAGCTCTTCGCCTCCTAAAATATCTTATAATAAGTCCTATCAAAAGAAGTGCTGCCACAGCAGCGACGATGGAGAGGATTGCCAGAGCACCTTTAGGGAGGAGGGAATCATCGCCCTTTGATGGGACATCATGGATAGCTGTGTCGCTTGTGCTTCCGCGAGCGATGGCGTAGCAGGAGTAGAGGGAGGGGTATTTGGAGGAGTTGGAGGCGTAGAATATGTTGTCGAAGGGGGAGCAGTTGAAGTTTGCGGAGGTGGTGTTGATATGGAAACCGGCGGAGAAGTCGTTCAACAAGGGGAGCAAGATACTAAACTTTGGTCAGCCACCATTTTTCCGAAAAATCAGGGAGGATTGGGCATACCTAGAAACATCCCCATTCAAAGTAACATTTCCATCGACGCCTGCCAGTTTGGGCAAGTCCAGGGAGGTGAGCGCTGAATTATTGGAAATGGCGAAAATCCCATTTTCCAGGCCTCCACCAATACCCTGGAGCGAAGGCAGATCAAGATCTTCCAATGAAGGATTATTCAAGACCTGCACATCACCCCCAAGTTTTGTTAGAGCGGGCGCTGAGAAGTTCCGGAAAGAGTTTCCATTCAAGTTGAGACCTCCATCCATACGTGCAAGCTTTCCAACATTGGCGCTGGCGACTCTTGACAATTCCAGATCACCAGCAATTTCCGTAAGAGCGGGCAGGACAACTTGAGTCGAAGGTCCATTATTCCAAAACGAAAGAGAAGAACTCTTTTCCAGATAAGAGAAATTGACCATATTCATTTGTCCATTGTCGGAAATCTGGATGTTATCCACTTTCGAAATCGTCACGAACTGGAAGAAATCCAGGCTTTCAATTCCGGTATTGGATAGCGTTATATCACCATAAACCTCTGTCCCCGTATTCCCAAACGAATCCGCCTTCTGCGATCTGAGTATAGGTCGGACCAAGCTTGGTAGGGTTGTCCAATTCAATCCATCCACAATAGTCCTCAAGCTGGGGAGCGATAAATTCGAGAGAAGTGGAAGATCTGCGAGTGTGAAATTGTGATTGATCCAGAATAAATCGGGCGCTGATATTTCTATCAGGGCAGGGCTCGCATGAATCGTGAGGCTGCCGTCAACCTTCTGGAGGCCATTGAAAGCGATTTTCGTCAAGGTGGGATTTTCGAATACGATGAATCCGGTCGTATTAACGCAACTGCTTAACTCGTCGACATCGGCTTGTGTAGTGAGGAGATGGGATGCTTGCGTGCATGCTAATATGTGGCATTAGCGAGAATCAAAAGGAGAAGGTGGTGAGGAATGGAGGAAAGGAAGGTGGAGGGAGGTGCTGAAGAACATACAAATTTCAGCAGCAGAGACCCCGTCCATCAGCCCCAGTCCCAGTAGGACAGCGGAAGTCACCGCGATTATGTGCAGCCATCCTCGCGGGTTGATCCAGGCCGTTTTATTGGGCTTCGCGAAATTTGAGCGTACTACAACGTCTTGAAGGCATCCCATCGATGTCGGAAAAAATCATATAAAAGTAGAATGTGAGAATGATGAGCCAGGGGAGACGGGACGCATTTGTTTCTCAAAGGCAGGTTGCAGCGGAGCCCCGCTTATGAATTCTCGCCGACGGCTCCGATGCGCAGACAACTTCGGAGGCCTTGCCTGGCTGCAATTGTCGACGAAGAGCTTTGCCGTGGTAATCAAAAAGTCTTGGGTGATTGAAAATATCTTGGTTTGGTGATTTAGTCTGGACTGTAATCTTGTTTTTGGAACCAGTGTGTGAGTCAAAAACCAACTACCACGTTACGAACCACTCTCACCACTCTCACCACTCACTCAACCAAGATTTTGAGATATAAACAGAGAATTCCTCAGTATCCTGCCTTCAAGAAGGTGGGATATGCAAAGTGATGCCTAGCGATCCCATCTCAAGGCCATTCGCTGTCCATACCTCAATACCAACGTATTGTGGTTGGGCAGGCCAAGTATTTCCTGCATGAAATTATGGAGATATCTTTGAAAAGGTTGGTTCTGTACCCATTGTATTTCCACCAGATGACCGTCAACTATGAGTTCCTCTTGGCCACTGCCTCCCTGCTCAGGCGGGACTTCCGACTTCTAGAAATACCCCGCCTTTGAATTATTTTCACGAACCACCATCTCAAAATGTCTCTCATCAAGAACACCGTTGTGACGAAAGCCACGGGCAATGCGATGATCCAAAAGTAACTCTCGTTGTGTCGGATTGCTGGGAAATCCTCAATGTTCATTCCAAAATAACCTGTCAAGAAAGTCAAGGGCAGAAAGATAATGGTGACAACCGTGAGTTGCTTCATAGATTCGTTTTGATATGCAGAAATCGTGTTGAAAATCAAATCAATCATGTTATCGCACGATCGTCGCATTTGATCAAGCGATTCCGTGATCAGCATGCAGTGATCAAGGACATCGCCCAGGTATGTTTGTGCCATTGGGCTGATCTTTACTGCTCCAGTCATACCATGTGAATGACTTCGGATGCCAAGTTGAGGGCCAAACCCACCACTCTTATGATCTCGAAGAGCGTCAATCAGATTGACAATTGGACTTACGAATCCGCGCATCATTGTGATCTCGCTAGTGATAACATAAAGTGTTTTGGATTGCTTGATGTTTGGTTCCGTCAGTACATCAAGTTCCAATTCTCCGATGACATCTTGATATGCGCTCGCGACTGGTATAGCAAGATCAATAATAGCGTCAATTATTGCCTGAGTGATCATGGAAGCGTCGCAGGATTTTCTGAGAAGTGTATCCGGTGTACTCAGTCGGTGTAAAATGGGGAGTTCAATGTCATCGGCAGATGACTCGAAAAAGGATATTACAGTGTTGTCTGTGAGCGATGTTAGTAGTGTTTTAAACGGTGTCATCATGAATGTTTACCAGCTGTTAGAAATATCGAGACCTGCTCAGCGCTGACAGCCAGTTTTCTCTTGGTCAGTGGAGATTGAGTCTCCATGAAGGTCATTCGTTCTTGATTTGGACCGCCGTGATACCGCTGTATAGTCCGTAATTTTTGCATAGGAGCTCCAGTTTCTCCATCGGTGTGTGCGGTGATAAAACCATTACTTGGATCATGTACTCCGGCCACTAAATTCGCAGTTCTCTGCTTCTCGCCCAATTTACTCTTTGCTTTGGATCCTGTGAAGAACTTCCGTGCACTTCTTAAAATCCCCTTTCGCTTTCTTCTCTTGCCAATTGTGCTAACATCGTCGTCCGAGTCTGACTCGCTATCGCTGCCTTCGGGGTGGAGGTGAACGAGCTTTTGTAGGGTCAAAACGATAAAGGTATGATCGGTGTACCTGAGGGGAAGTTAGCTAAATGCATAAAGCTAGCGGAATTCGACACGTACCAATCTGCCTTCGTCCGATTGTTCGTATTGACCATATCTTCAATTGCTAGTCTGTGGAGCTTTTTATGCTTTCCTAAAGCCTGAATTACATCCCAACTGAGCCCATTGACATTAATCCACCGACACTGAACCCAACTTTCTTGTGGCTTATCCAGGAAAACTAGAAAATCTTCGTTCTTATAGAAGTCGTACATGACCATATCCTCCTCGCTGAAGTCCACCACGGTTATTTGGCATTCTTCGTGAAAGGTCGGGGTCTGCGACCGACCGCCATTCGGTTTGGAGGGATCCAATCCAGGCTCTTGTCCCGGGTGCCAACTTGGCCGCGATTCCTCGATAGTGTGGAATGTATTGACTGTATTCGACCGAGTCTGCCGGCGCTTCAGAATTGGCGAGGTATTGACTCTGGAGCCAGATTTCTCTGAACGAACAGACGCTCTCCGTCCAGTAGCGGTACTGTTTTCGTCGGCGATATTTTGAGCTGCCTCGACATCGTAGGGAATGTTTAATGTGGGGGATCCGGCCGTCGGTTCGGAGAAATCTCTAACGTCTGCCATTGTGAAATGTTGTACAATGAATGTTAAAGCTAGATCATCTGTATGATCAGCAGTCGCGCTTGGTGTCGAGAGTTGTAAGATTTGCTTTTTCTGGGAGGATGGTCTCGAAACTCGCAACACAACGGGGTATCTTAAATATAAAAAAAACCAGTGGAAAGAAAATGCAGAAAAGAAGCATTAATTATGTTCAGAGAAAAAGGGCAAAATGCAACAAATAGAAAAGAAGGAAGGGCTGACGATGATCTGGACCTGCCACCGCTGCTTCTTTGGAGCGGCACAAGCTTCTGAAGACCCACCGTCCCCAACTGTCGCGCTAGTCCCCACTTGGTTAAGTCGGCCCTAAAAAGGATTTCTTGGCGTAACACCCCCTTGAACTTTAGCGAATCATATCACTCAAAATGCAAGATATTGTCATCATTAGTCAATTGGTTTGAGATTTACACTGTGATCTCAGCACTTTTCTCTCCCTCTCTCAGCGATTCTTGACTAGATTCTCCAACTGTTGGATCAATTGTAGGTGTTCCTCCCGGACTAATAACTTTCCCTTTGTATATAGCTTCATAGCGTTCCAGATCACACTTCCAAACAAAGATTCTCGTTCTTTCGTATATTTATTCTTCTTATACGTACTTAGGATATTTGATCTGCTTTATGGCTTCTATATATATCGTATTTAAAGGTCGTAGAAGTCTTTTTAATATAAGGAAATTTCCACGAGAATACTTCTAAGTCGAGATAATATTAATTCATATGTCTTCTCAACTCTTTCTTAGTACTCTAACTAATATACGTTCTTATATAGCCACGAAAAGGGGTGCAAAATGGCTAACCAAAAAATTGAGGCTTAGAGGCCTAAGCCTCCGCCGGCCTTGCGTATGATTCGGTGGACTGTGGACACGACAAGTGGGGTCGAGCAACGTGAGAGTGCGGCAACACAGAGTATGAAATATTGCACATGCAACTGCATTCCCCCTCAGTCAACACTCACCGTTCTTGTGAGGCTGGCCTGCTATAACAAAATGTGGTGCAAAAAAGTTGAGATTCTATAGGGAGAGGAGATCGCTTAACGCACCGGATGCGGTTTAGCTCTTGCACGTGTTGCCACCAAAAGCCCCCACCAAAAATCCTCATTACTTATAAAGATAAGATCCCATGCTTCAGATCTCATTGACTTTTTAATATTTATAGTGATGTGCATCTGTCTAGCTACTTGCGGGCACTTGCTTGGAAAGATCTCTCAATTCGAAGTCTCGTGCGAGCGAACGCGACAATATCCGGCGAAAGATAGCCCAGTCCATCGGGCTTAGCTTCTTATAGTACAACAAATACGTTATTCTCATATTGCACTGGTTCGCACTTTTGGGCTTAGAATCCGGAAACAATCCGCTTCATTTGGTGGTGCATAGTACTCCCGCAAAGCGTCCTGGAAATCATGAAATGGGACTTTTACATCATCCTACAACCAGAAACCAGGCCGATGAAGCACCAACGACTGGTCGCAGAAGTAAAAGGAACGTTATTCTGGGATCTTCATGGTCGAAGCTAAGTGTATTGCAGTTGACAGCAAGCGAACTTCTCTTGCTGAGGTTGAGACAGGATATCCTCCTATGTTGAACAACGAACTTTGGCGAGCCCTTATTCTCCACAGGTCTTTTCTACACGAGCATCATGATTTCTTTTCAGCATCTCACCACCCGTTCGCCAACAGAAGCCAGCTTCTTCATACGATACGCCAGCAAGAGTAGGAGGAATGGGAAGACCCAGCCATTGCTACGCTACCAACGAGAGAGAAAATGTTCGCAGTTTCACTTAACCCAGAAACTCTATGTGGAAACATGGAATTCATTGCTCCATGAACACAAATATGTCCCCACCACCTTTTCTTTTGTTACACTTGCTAGTTTTGTTTGACTGGAGTCCTGTGTGGTATAGCGGTTGATCTGAAGTCCCATATTTCATGAGATCCCATTGATCGCAAACTGACGAGGAACTAACTAGCTTATACCATGTTTTGACTATTTTCCCACGGCCGAAGCTGTTGGAAGTTTACTTTTTTACTTTTTGGCGTCTGTTATGAGTAATCCCTATCCTACCACAACCCTCACTAACACTCGTTCGGTTATTCTTGAAAAGCGCCTACTAGCATCATCTTGGCACAACCACCCATTGTTGAGTTTCGGTACTGTATACTTTCAATCCATTTTAGAAGGTAACTACTCTGAGCAGTTCCTTCCCGTATGTTTATTTTCCGGAAATTTCTGCAACAAATTGGTGTTGAAGCAAGCGAAAAAAAAAACAATTCTTTGCCCTTGAGTCGTAGTGGAGGAACTTATTTTGTGGTTATTCAACGAGGTTTTGAAAAAAAGAGGTTACGGCAGCGTGGCAATCTCGCAGCATTCCAAACAAGGCTTTGGATTTACTCTGTACACTACCCGAACCCCTTTCAGTAGCAACACCCAACCGACTGGTCCACCACTCCCAATGAATCTGCTTCACTCCTTGAAACTTTTTTGAATGTCCCCAACATGTTGTTTTCACGTGGGAAATGATACTATATTAAGAATGACGTGGTTCGTCCCTCCATTTCACTACCCCGCTATATATCTTGGCATTATGACGAGTTGGATCAAGGTTGGGTGGGTGATGTCATATGGGACCCACCTTCCGAATACAGTCTTTTATGTCAAAATTCGCGATTTAACAGGGCGATTACTTCATGAAGTGAAGATATACTCGGGTAGTTTTGTAGTTTTTAAATACTTAGATAATAAAGCTTTCGACACTACTAGGAGCAATGAAGGGTTCGAGAAGAACTGGAATTCCGGAAGACAAAATGAAGAGAAATGCTCAGCTTCAAGGTACCACCTTGGTTTTGTCTAACGAAGCTTTTGTGAATCAAGCTAAAACAAGCACGGTTCCGGCTTCCAAGTGGCCTCTGCCAAGTTTCTTGCATAGTTGGCTTGTACTTTATTAGCTGTTGGGGGTCACGTGGGGGTGTACTAGTGTAGCAGCTGCAGTTTGGTTGATCGGGCTGGTCGGGTCCGATTCCCAATCACAGATCACAGGTAGTGGTAGTTACTTCCATGAAGCCTGGATTTCTATGTGGCTGACGACGCGGGGAAGACGTCAGATTTCCCATGGCCTTGGTTGTAGTATAGAGGGGTGGGGATAAGGAAAGAATAAAAGAGGCTTGGTCGACTTCTATACTTCGAAGTTTATCAACAAAGAAAAATATACAACCTTTACTGATTCACTGCTTCTTTGACCCCGTAGCCTGATTTGTACAGTTCAGCCCCGATTACATCATCGAACTCACCGATTCAAATCGGCTACCTACATAAGAACCTGCAGCTTGTTTGCCTCCACTCCAACTCAACTTACAAAACAACAACAACAACAACAACCAAAATACACCTTCACGATACCAAACATGGAGACCGTAAACAATCTCGCATCTGCCGCCTCTCGAGCCATCTGGGGAGAAGGTCAAGATCCTAACCACTCAAACACAACGACCACTACCACAACTTCTGCACGAGAACCGATTTCCGGAGAGCTCGGAGACGTAAAGCATGGCGAGCCATATGACAAGGGAAATGTTGGTCAGTGTTGCATCTGCCATCCTGTATTGCTTAGCTAACTGAACTGCTTTCTTCAGAGAACAGTTCATTGACTGGAACTCCTACCACGGGAACTACTTCTACTGGAACTCCTACCACGGGAATTACTTCTACTGGAACTCCTACTACTGGAACTACTTCTACTGGAACTACTTCTACTGGAACTACTTCTACTGGAACTACTTCTACTGGAACTACCACAGGTGTTTCAAGCACTACCGCTGGTCCCCACGATGTTTGTTTTTCAGTCTTCAAACATCTTGGATAGCAACTGATACATTTCTAGACAAGTGCAGCCAACAAAGTAGATCCCCGAGTCGATAGTGACCTCGATGGTTCGAAGAAACTCGGAACTACTGGCTCAAACCCAGCACTTACCAACACCAACAGCACCCTAGATTCCAAAATCTCCAACACACATACATCCGAAATCCCAGGCAACACACCAGCCACACAACCGATTCGCTCAGAACACGATACCGATAAGACAGGAGTTACATCTCTCCATCAACCGACATCTGCTACTTCCTCTACCAAGCCAACATCATCCAACGATACCACCGGTGCTGGTCCAACACCCTCGGTCAGCGCAGACCCTACCACCGACACTAGCGCTTCCCATCCCTCAGACATCGAGCAAGGTTCTACCAACCCTAAAGATACCCCTTCGGCTACACAAAAGAATGCTATCAAGGATACAAAGAGTGATCTCGAGACCTCAGCAACTGGTAGCAGCGAGCCACACAAATCAAACGAGAAATCTACATACACTGAGAAGGGAGGAACTCCAGGTGGTATGCCAGACACCATCAAGCAAAGTTTAGAAGACCATAGCCACGGCGAGGGAACAGGCGAGCAATATGTTAAGAGCACCGGCATGGGTGCTGAGGGTGGAGATTTCGACGCTTCCAACCCTGGTGCTGGTCGCGAAGCTGATAGTAAGTGTCAAATGCCTCCTTCATGAGTTATGTCAAAGAAAAATCAATACTAACAAACAAGAAACAGGACTCCTCGGTGAGAAGGGAATCCATCATGAACCTGCTGCCAAGAAGAGTACCGAGGACTCGCACACTTCTAAGGACTCGAGCAGTGGTGACAAGGAGAAGGTTAGCTTGAGTGAGAAGATTAAGGATAAGTTGCATATCCATAAGCACTAGACTTTGTTCTTCTTTACGATGTATGATTGGAGGATTTTGATGATTTTCCTTTGCTTCTCTTTTGATGGATCTCCGGATTGTGTCATAGGAAGCTTTATTCTTTGAGGGTGAGGGCTTTGCACTGGGAGGTGTGATATCTATCATGGCCTACGAATCCTTTTGTATCAATAGGATGATTAATGCATTCTCCTAATTTCACGTGGAGTTTCGCTGTTCCACTCTTGTGATGACTTATCTTGTCTCTGTCTACCTCTGTCCCATAACCACGCTGCCCAATTCATCGACTATTAATTCCAATGTTCTTCAGTAACAAACATAGAACTCATAGCTCCTCGACCCTTTGTTTTCCATCAAACGAAAGGTTAGTCAAGCATCATTGCAGCATGCACCTACTCGGTGAAGAAATACGGATGGAGCGTGGGGAACCAACCTTGGAAAATGGAGCATAACCAATGATCAACCAATCAAATCAGACTTCCAAGTTCCAACAACAACACAACCAACACCACTGCATCAAAAATTCCAATTCCTCCTTTTACCTAAGCGAAAAATAAACACAACAGCGGAAAAACAAATAGTTTTTCGTGACAAGAATGATTGTGCTTCAACAACCTCAAGACATCCTTCCATACCTACCTAAACCATAGCGCCTTTCAACAGCCACTTCACAGATGAAGACATCCTCAAAGAATTCAAGAAAAAAGCAGAGGGGAGGACATGTAAACTCCCTCCCATTAACGCCACAGAAATAACCCCCTACCAAGCTCCAGTTCTCATAATCGGCCGGCCCTAGTCCCCAAGGGATAGGCTCCCAAATCGCCCTCTCACTCGCAACCTTTGCCTCCCCTTATCAAAGTCGAAGTCGTGAATCTTGATCTCCTCAGTAATGAATACATCCGCACTTCCATCGAAACAAAGCATGGAATCACGAGCAAATCCGATTGTTTTGTTTGCTTAATAATGCTGGCGTGATTAGCTTTAAGAAAGTTTTCATCGTCCGAGGGTGTTTAAGGGCCTTTTTTTGGGGTATTGACTTTTTACGAATTTATTATTGAAGGAGAGGGTGGTTGGGGAGGGGGGTGTGGTTATTAATGTTGGGAGTTTGGGGTATTAGATAGATGATGTTCAACTAAACATTTTGAGGATATAAATTACTAGGTATATCCCGCTTCTGAGGTTGATTGGGTTTTTGCTGATGATGCGTTACTAGAATGGGCAGAAGTATAATGGATGGAGAGCGTATGGACAAGCGAAGAGTGCTCAACTTCCTGGAACTCGAGGCTTGGCGAATCGGTTGTGGGGGAAAGGGGTTACGGTTTTGATTGCGCAGCCTGGTGGTTAGTTGTCAGATGAACTTGAAATTTCCGGAAAAGGTGCTAAGAGTTTTATTATGATTGTCACACTTGAACGTCAACTCCTAGCTAACTCAACGATCGATCAAGAGTACTTCGGCGAGGTATACGTAATAGCTATTGAAAGAAACGATGGTAAACATTTTCTTCCCCACCTTTCTCTCTCTCTCTCTCTTTCCACTCAACAATGGTTGACCTCATACTAAACGTCCATCAGGAAATCTGTTGCCATCTTATCATGGTCTCGCTAAACAATGCGCTGGTGTAGTCCTATACACTAGTAACACTACTCTTAGTCCAAAGCTTGGAGGTACTTTAACCCCAACCACTCTAGACTAAACCCAACTAATCACAGAAAAGATACACCTGGTGCTTTCATTATCGAGAATGAGGTTTACAAGGAAACTAGGGAGTACGTAACTAATGATGCTTATGCTGATAAACTGTGGGAACTTGGCGAGAAATTGGTTGGTGAGGAGTTTCAGTTTTGAAGTCTATCAACTCTAATAAGCTTTTCAACCAAATTATTTCAGATATATAAAAGGGGCAAGACATGCAGTTATATCGCGAAGTTTGAAATGTACTACATTTACTAAGCTCCTTTAACAAACTCGGACATCGGGCCGTAGCAGGCCGGGCCCGGGTATTTAAAGCCGAGACGTCGGCCCGTATCTTGGCATACATAGCCTAGTCTTCAAACTCTCTACGGTCGCATTTCATAACAGCGTATCTTTTACGATTTTAGATGGTGCAATCGGCTGCTATTAGTCCTTGGGAATAGACCTGTGTAAAAAAAGCTGGAACCTAGTTGCAAGTTTATGAGTTAGTCTAGAAATATTTCCAAAACCTGAAATGTTTAAAATCTAGAAAAGAAATAAAGGCAGTAAAAGATGTCAATAGATCATGCACCCTCGCAAAGTCTCCGAGCTACTCTAACCAATTACTACCAGAGGCTCCTTCTAGTAATTACAACCCTACAAGTCGCTTTCCTAAAGAAACGGAAAGATAAAAGTAATACCCCAGAACACCCTCATTGAATCATTTGAACCTATCTCAAACAGAACCATTGTGGCTATATACTTTTTGGAAAATCAAACCTAAGAACCCTGTACCCCCACACTCCTACGCTCATCAGCTTCCTCCTCTTCCTCTCCACCACCAATAACACTCGAAGGTAACTGCACCGCCCTATCAATAGCAAGCGGCAAATCACGATGTCTCCCCCTGAACATCAAAAAGCACAAGATCAACTTCGAAGTAGTATGGAATTCCCCACTAAGAGCATACTGCTGATCCGGCAAGCCCACAGAAAGACCAACGCAAGCATACGCACTAATGACCTCGAAAAGAACATTGAAAACCGAAAATGTGAGGGGGTCTTTATCATAACTCCCAGTTTCGATCCAGATAATTACGATAGCGCAGATGACTACGAACCAGAAATCGTGACTGAGTTGGTGCGAGAGTTGTTGACGGAGGAAGTAAAGACGTGTTCGAGAGGCCCGGGAGAGGACACTTCCGTTTTCAGGGGCTTCGGGTTCTTGGGTTTGACAAAGTTGAGAGGCGTAGATTCCGAGGGATCGTTCTTCGTAGACGTTGGAGCTACGCATGGTGATTGCGACGGGGAAGGCGGAGATGAACATCATGGGGACGTAGAGGGCTTGGAGACCGATTCGGAGGGAGGAGATGGATATGACTGTGAACCCCGCCGAGCGGATGAAGATGGTCTGTACCAAACCGTCCAAGTTACGAATGGTGGGTGGAAGTGATTGGAATACTGGGTTGTTGTGGTTGAGTGCTTCGAAACTGATAAAGTCGATCCCGTTGAGTACGAAGAGAACGAGTAATAGATACCAAGTTGCTGTGGATGGAAAAAGATGAGTATAAACACGACGCGGGTATTTGAGGATGAACCCCATGGTGTCGGCCCATTCTTCAAATCGACCAGACTTGGGTATTGTGTAATGTATTGACCAGAGAAGGAGTCGTAAGAAGATAGGATAGCTGAAGAAGAGTCAGTAATGCAGTTTCATGATGAAATGGATTCGTCTTACGCTGTATTTCCAGCCAATGTCAGGAAAGCTGTCGTAAGTAGGATATAATACGATGATTGAAAGGGAATCTTGAAATCTTTTAGTTTAAAGATGCTTTGATGATGGGGACTTTACCATATTGGCATCCAGTAATGACATGCCAGCGTTGTTAAAAGCAGAAACGCCATTGAAAACACCAAGCCACCTTTGAGAAGGCATCAGCAAATTTTGTCAAGATTTTTAACTTGATAACATACCAAGGTTTGACTCCATTTTGATAAGCGGTATCTGCTCGATGGGCTGCAATGAAGGCCCCAAAGGCGATAGACCCAACAACTTGAAAAACAAACAAATAAGCTGGCACTAGAATACTGAGCAGTTTCAAAGCTTTGTATTCGATGCAGCCAAGCTGCTCTCTCTCATCGCGTGTGAGTCCGTAAAATTGTGAGTTCCGTCCTACCATGGCATTTCCAAAAACACGCACGGTATCAAGGAATGATGTTTTCGTGTATTTTCCAAGTAAAGTAGGGGTGTTGCTGTGAAGTTCGGAAGGATTCGGCACCACAAAGTTTTGATTCAGGGTGGAACCATCTTGTGCTTCATTTCCTCCGTCCATACCGCACTTTTCAGTTGTGTTTTTTGTCTCTCGTGAGGCAGTCTGACCTGTTATACAAATTAGTCTTTGCTTAGTTTGGGGATAGCGAAAAGAAAGATGCTAACAATTGGTGACACTTTGACTCGGAGAACTTGCTAATGTAACAGCAGAGGGATCCACTAAATCTGTTGTGCTCTGCTTGAAACTCTGGCCATGCACTGAATTCTGAGGTGAGTTGGAACCTGGACTCTGCCTCTTGCTATAAATGACATTTGCGAATTTCGACTCAAATGCCCGCCTTCTCACCCAAACTACAGACACGCTGATAAATGTCGGGCTTCCGACTACGATCAGTATCCATATCAGAATCTGCTGGGCCGTATTCAATGTGCTTAGATTTCGGACGGTTAGACCAGTTGAGGTAATCGCCGAGACAACGAGAAAAAGACTATCAATAAATGGAACGTTTTGATGATGCTGTGGTAACAACCAGAAAACAATAGAAGAGACAAAAATGATGGTTAGAAAATACAATCGATGTACAGAAAGAAAGGAAGGCGACGACAAGCGACTCTTTATCTGTTGCACAAGGAGTCGTCCAAGTGCTGATGAGGTGGGAAGTAACAATTTCATTTTGATGATTTGTGTAGTTTTCGACTCTTAAACACCCCTCGTCCATCAACGTATATAACATTGTTCCTTTGAGCGATTTCTTGATCCTGATCTTGAAGATGGCGACATGTCTCGTCAGCCAAGACCTGGATAATTCGCACGAACGACTTTTTCGGCCAAAGCAGATATCACTTCTCATATTGAAATGAGATGATAATGGTTGAACGGGGCAGTAAATGTGTTTCAAAACTGACAAGAGTGCCTAGCAAGATGGGACAAGTGTTGCAAATCTGTGTTCCAATGAGCACTGCCGGTCTTGAGGGAACAGGACGTATCATTTCCAACACTATCATTTAGACAAATAAAAATAGCAATGTGAATAGTTGGTTAGAGAATACTGGAGTCCCCGAAAAGATGTGTTCGATGTGGTTGGCTACAAGTGGTACCCGTCGTTGATGTATAGCTTCCCCCCTCCAAGATAGCAAAACAGAGTATAAAGTGACGACGGGCATCCTCGAATTGATGGCAAAATAGATCGCGGACATCCAACTGGTCTTAGCCAACTTGGCATCAACGTAATATACCGCCGATGACAGCTTTGTGATCATGACCCTTCCTTGAGAAGAGGGCGGTGTGGGAAAACATATCCTAAGAAAGCACCTTTTCCCCCAGAGAGTACCAGTAGAGGGCCAACGAAGAAAAATTCTTTCCATCAACTCTTTCAAGAGCCCGGTGGAAGAACAATCAACCCAAGGTCGATCGATGCTAGTCGTCATCAGAGCGACTTGGCTTGTGTGACAAATGAAGGAGGGAAAGCCATGAGCTTAACAATGTTGCCCATGTTCCCGAGGACGACCTCTCGAGAGTAACCAGATTGGAAAGTGATTCATTGTAAGACGTTTAGTTGGTGGAGGATCGACTGGCGGTTGTATCAACGAGGATTGAACAAAACTGCTTGACAATGTTTCCCCGCACTGATAGTAAAAGCAGCACCGATAACAAACGCATGGAAACATACAACCAATTTTCCCACTCTAGGAAACAATTACAAGTGTGGTTTGATACTATCGCATAGCAATAAGAAGTATTTCACGATAGAGATAATATTCCTCCAAGTCATATATACATACAGAGCAATCAACTGCAAACTTCAATGGAGCACGGAAGAACCACGGTTTTGTAAGGTGGGACCCTCTGTAAGAGACCCACTCTCATCTCAAAAAAGATATGTGTACATCAATAAGCACGTTTTTAATATCAACATCAAAAGACAACGTGCCAGAGTGGTTAATGGGTATGACTCGAATCCACGTGGCTCTACATGTGACGACATCATATGGTTTCGGCCGCGCAGGTTCAAATCCTGCCGTTGTCGCTTAAATTACCTTCGATAGGGTTATCTAAAGACCTTTTTTTGGTTGTGTGTTTGTGGAATGGAGTTTGTATGTTTTGGTGCCGCTAAGCGGTGGCGCGGCGATATCTCGGCTATATCTGGCTGGCTGGTGGAACCCAAACCAAACTTGAACTGGAATCGTCATCAATACCTTGGGAATAAAATCGATCGAGAGCTGCCCGGGTTGTTATAGGAGTGTTTTATCGTTTTGGCATATGGTGTCAGGACACCCGCTCACTACATCTAAAGTCTCGACACTACTGGTCCGCCCGCCGAAATGGCAAGCTCATCACCATCCTCCACTACCTCAATCGATTCTGCTCGCGCCCAAGCTCAACTGATACATGCAGTATCAATTGCCTGCGTGGTCCTCTGCCCTGTGATTCTCGCCCTTCCTCCGCGGAAGCTCGATGTCTATAGTGTTGCCCTCGTTTCTAGCACTCTGGTTGGAGGCAACCAACTTGCCCACGAATATACAGGCCGCAGTATCCTCACACGAATCAAAGAAGTAGGCGCACCGCAGCCACGGAGGATAGCAATACCGACTCAAGACAATGCTATAGACCACGGCCTGGCATCCCGAGTCTCCGGGAGTACGATCGGAAAGGACGCAGAGAGGAGGAATGCTGAGCCGTTTGCGGAAACGAAGACGAACCTAACGACGCGTATACTTGACGAAGTGCAGAAGACGAAAGCGGAAGAAGAGCAGAGGGGGGTGCTGAACCAGACCAGGGAGAAATCACAATGGAAAAAGGAAAGAGACGAGAGAGAGAAAGAAGCATTGGAGGAGGGCAAAGGATATGGTGATATGATCTCGGAGCAGATATGGGAGGTTTGGAACTGGGGAAAGGATAAAACCACCGGCGTTACCGAGGGCAAATCGATAGGCCAGGACAAAGAGTCGGAGGGCAAGCGGTGACCTTCGAAAGAACAATAAATCGGCGGATCGCGAAATAATAATGCATTGTACGATATGATTGATTGTGCGAGGGGCACCGGAACCCTCATCCTTTTTTGGAGCAGCACTGCAACACGGAAATGGCTGAATGAAAGTTCCACTCATTATTGGCCCGATCCACGGGCTGATGGGCGACATTAAGGCTTTCGCCTGGACGATCTGTATTATACAAAATACGAGGTATTGAACTGTCGTTTACTCGAACCGTGCGTACTATGGAATCTGGGAAGTTGCTAGTGTGAAAATTACTTCTTGTCAATCGCTCTCTCGCGTGGATGGACTATCAAATGGCGGCAATAGAGACTATCATGTGTTCTCGATCAAAGCTTTTGCAGTTTCAGCATATGCTCTAACTCATCTGGTCATGCAATCAACATCTACCCACCCGAAATTTTGGACTTTGAATGTTCACCATTTCTTGCTTATTCAAGTACCGGTCATGTTTATGGTTTTCGATGAGCTACTCATGTTGGCGACTTGTTCTCTGTACCCATTTTCCCTCTTTCCGCGTTCGGGGTCCTCGTGCTTTATTTTCGTCAGTAGCGTTTCTCTGGAAATATGCTCAAAGTCTCACCGGCTCCTTTCTGGGTCTTTTGCCTTCTGCATTTCCACTTCCTACGCAGTGTAGTCCAATGAACTGCTTCATTCTCTGCCACATTTTCGAAGATGGAACCGAAAACTTGCTCCATAATATAAACAATACAAAGACCAGGAACCACCACTCGCTAGGCTGGGGGTGTAGCTGTCAAGCTCCTTAGCCTTCTTGGGCCAATCATTTTTGCAATTTTCGCCTTCCAAGTTCTAGAGTCATCTTCTTTCTCGTCGCGTCTCATCGCGTCATCCTGCTCTTCAATCATTGCCTGAAGAAAGAACTTTCCTGGCCCATCAAACAAAGGCCGGAATGTCGAAATGAGTAGCTTCAGGTTGAATACCACGAAATATGTGTCCACACTAATAACCACTGTCATGCAAATTGATGTTGTCGCATCCTTGTGGAACTCCCTTATTACAGGGACATTCCAGAGAGACTATTGAAAACTTAGCATGGCCACTTGAGCGTGGTTTACTCTATTCGTGCAATACAAAAAGCAAGAGGTGCGAAGAATATGCTCACGAAAGTGAACAGCCGAACGTGCTCCGCGAGTATTTGAGACCGACGCGCTTCAATCACGCTATTGGCGGAGAACAACTGGCAAATACATCATCATTGCGAAAATAATCGCCGCACCCCGTCTCGCGTGGCTTTGGGTTCATCCCTTTTCTGCTGAACTTTGGGCTGGATCACCCTCAGTTGCTGGATCACCCTGTCGATGCTCCCGATCTGGTTACTCCCACAACACACGATCCTATTTCTTATTTCCTCGCCATGAGAATTCACAAATAAATTGAATGGGACAAATTGTGAGGTTTTCATCGCAGCATCGTAATACTGCTTGGTCCACAGATCTCGGTTGTTCTTGTGCTCGACAATTTCACTTTGGAATAGGAACAACTCAGAAAGAAGATGTTCAATATTCTGGTCCAACGAACCTAAGCAGACCACCGCCCAGGCGTATATGCTGGGTTTTCGGAACGAGGTATCATCGTATAGGAGATCAACATACTCATCGCCGTCGAGGAAACTTATGTCTGACTCTGTGTTGTCGCACTGCTGCAAGACATGCTTATACAAGGCTGTACAATGCGACTCAATCAGGTCATATATCTGTACCACAACTTGTGTCTTCGCGTCAACGTAGCCATTGAAGGGACTTATTTGTTGTTGAGCTGGAGTAGTTCAATCTTCGGAAGAGTGCGTTTGGGCCTGGACTTCTGAACCATTCCGTATAGGTCCTGTAAAAGCTCTGGTGGCGCGAGAATGAGTATCGTGAAATTGGATGCTGACGCATCTGTTTTTTCAGAGGATTTTTCCGATATCAACACCTGCAGTGTTGTTAAATTTGATGAGTTGGACTCGCATCTTGCTTGACGAACATATGGTGACGAATGCCTGCCTGAACCTTGCCTTAGTCTTCTCACGTCGATATTATGAGGCATGCTTCGAAGACAGTCCATGATCCGGATTCCGACTTGTCATCATAAAGAATCTGGCATGAATGAATGGATGCGAGTTCACGGATTGTTCTGTTGAAATACGGTTGAATCGATCTCTCTTGGAACAAAGCATGTGAAGGAGGAACATTTCCTAAACCTGTGTTCCATTGTATATGAAGGTATCATCGACCAAGGGAGGGGGGAGGGATGTTACTGGAGGTACCTCGTAAAATCTTCCGAAAATAGGGAAGCATAGCTCGTAGTGTCTTGTTTGGTTCTTACGAGTTGAGATGTGCGAGAGCCCCTCGCAAATATCGCAAAAACTAGAACGACAGTCAGAATGTTTCTCTGTTTCTCTAGGGCTGCTTAGAATATTCTTGCCCATGGTTTTGCCTCTCTCGTCGGCCTCATCGAGCGCCCTGGCAGGAAATGCCGCACCAGGCACTCTTGTGACTTGTCCATCTGCTGAATCGACATCTCAATCAATAGACAGTCAGCTTCGGTCGGTCAAAGGCTACTCAATCTACCTATAAAGTGGAATAGCTTTCTCTGCTTTTTGGTGAGTAGTGTCCTCCAAGCTGGATCCCAAAGAATAATCGAGAATGTCGAATTTGATGGGATCTCGCTTCTGCTTCTCAGCCTCTGGTATCTGGCTCATAGAATCTTTGAGCTCCTCCAAAATGCGAGTCGCATCATCTACAGGCACCCGTTCAAGATATATCCTCGAAAATGGAAGTGATAGTCGTCCATCAGGTCTTATTTCCAAGCCGGTTCCCACAACGCTTTTGTACAACGGCAAATTCTCGATGTCCGTCTCGGGCGTTTTCTCTTCAACTTCGCTTTCTTCGGAATCTTCGAGCCCACGGCCGCGTAGCTGAAGCCTTCGAGCCCTACCAATGAGTAGCAATTCGCTTGCTGTTCTCTCGAGGCCTCTTTCACTTGTCCAGCTGTTATCTTCTCCCTCTGCGGTGGCTGAAACTGTTTCTGCATTTGCAATCTGGAAATTTCGGGGCTGTTGGTGGCGTAGGAGTTGTTCGATGGTGCAGAGTGTTTAGAGGATTCCTACCAGTGCCTGTTCTGAGGTTGCGGACGCCATTTTAGGGAAGAAACCGGGGCTTGAGCCTATACGAGAGCGATCTGTGTAGTATTTTGTGGTTGGATTATGCCGACATCTGAATTTTTGTTCTAAGAATGAAGATGGGCTTTTTCAATCGACATGGGAGAAAGCTCCAGGCTCAACTACGTGTGCTGCCTTTCTCATGAAATGGAAAGCGCATGCAGCCTCCCACAGATGAGAGAGATACCAAGCACAATATCCCGTCACCAACTGACGTCCCGGGAAACGGGTTTACATTTTATGCATGTACTTGGTACACTGCCCACTCGACAACTGATTCGAACGCCTTCCTTTCTACAGTCTATGCATCTCACATCTCAAAACTGATCGGATCACAGCATCTATCATTTGCTTTCTATCATTTGCTCTGGATCGCAAGTGCGGTAGCAGTATGTTTCAATACGATAGCGATATTTTGATCATATGGTGGGGTGTACGTGCTAGGTTTTTGTACTGGCATGAGTACTGCACCTGCCTGTTGACGTGGACTTGAAACTTGGCTCGGTCTGGGAGTACCCGATTTTTCTTTTTCTTTCTGGTCGCATTTATTTGTGCAGTTGAGATTAAGAGATGGGTTTGGGATGGGATGCTTTCTTAGGAGGGAGAATAATCTTGAGTTTAGAGTACTGCATTTGTGTTACCTTCATTTTTTCTGTCTCTGGTTTTCTAGGGTCTGCTCTCTTCGCTGCTCTCCTTTTCAAGATCACTATCGCAAGCTACGTATTAGTTTACACGGAGTACTGTGAACAAAGGCAGTGGCAGGTGGCATACAATGGCTTGGTTTGAACACAGAGTGAGGCAGTGGCTTTTTGTAAAAACCCTACTCAAAGCTCTTTGTTTCTAAAGGGACTTCAAAATTGATTTGAAGTACCTCGTTACCTGGCTACCTGTCCGAGTTATATTAGTTGAAGTGAAACCAGGTTTATAAATCACTATGCCGCAAACGGCTAGTTTCCTAACACGGGGGTCACTTTCTTTGTTTGGTATCAATGCACTTGATGGATCACAATCCAATCAAAGTAAGCGAGAAAAGTTTCTTTCTCCCCTTTGACTGTTTCCAAAACTCTTTGTGGTTTGTTAGTGTTTTTCTATGAATTTATATACCGATGTGGAAATTTCTACACCTTTGCTCAACATTGTTCATTCAAAACGACACATATTCTTGTTAAATCATTTTCACCAATTGCATTGGGGACAGTGGAGGTCCCAAAAGCCCTCGATAGAGGAGTAAATCCTTCAAGATGACGAGATCCTCGCATCGATACCGGAAGCCGGTGGAAACCGACAAGACGAAAACGCCGACAGCTGCCACATACTGCACGCCTGCCAAGTTCAGGCCCGAGGCTGAACCTGTTATATGTACAATGGTTGGCAATGGACAGTTACCCAGGTACAGCAGCAATACCAAACGTGGGGAACTAGATTTACACAGTCTTTACGAAACCTATGTGAAATCATGTGTTGTTCATGGAATAGTTGGGTCCACGATGGATGACGGTCCGGGTGACGATGGCGATATTGGGTCTAGGCATGACGTTGATTTCATAAATAACCCCCCGAGCTTTCAGGAGTTCAAGCAATTGAACCAGAGCCATGTATACCGCCACCTGAGAGATGATGAGATCGAGCTACGTGATCCAGCTTCAGAAAGACCAAAAAGCAGACATTATGGGCTGGACCATACGCACGACGCTGATTTTTATCAGTGTGAATATTTGGATAGAAATCAACTGTTCTGGTATATTGTAGCGGCCAACGAAAAGTGGGGGACTTTTTTTGATCTGTTTTATATTGTAGATGGCCACTACAGTAAATGGCTTAGAAAAGAAAGGAGGTGGGCTGAACGTTGGATGAGACCTGCAATGGCAGGTGGGTGGATGGGACCTGGATGTCGACCGGCTATCGTCATGTACAGTAAGTTCCTTTGAGCTTTCTCAGACCGTTCCGTGAGGGGATGAGGCTAACCAATTGAATTAGCTGGCGCGGAGAGACTCGTACATTATGACTGGGGCTGTACTCCGGACGAAGACCAAGCTGCCCTTACAGTCGGTTACCCCAATGGCTGGACGTGAGTAAACTCCCCTTTCCTTTCGTCCAACACTTGCTTGTCTCAAAGGCACCGCTGTCATAGACAACGCGAACAACAACAGCAGGTTTAGTGGTCAGAATATCAAGAGCAGCAACTAATTGGTGTTCGATTTTTATAGCTGGGAGGGAATCCTTCCACTGGATAGACGAGAAGCTTCAAACTCGGAATTCCGATATATACATCCAGACTGGCATACGAGAGCCAATTTCCGTGCTATGAACCTCATAAAAAAAATCCTCAGTTTGATGGCATACCCCGAGCAAGAGGAACTCGATGATTTCGCCGTCATTAATACACCTGGTCCCCATATTGTTGACTACACTGGTGAACCTAATTCGAGAAATGAATACATAGCGCCCGCTGAGGTTCGGAGGCTTCTTCGTGATAAGGTATTTGAAGATGGAACAAAATTCTACAAGGGAACTTTCCTTTACAGACATGGTGCCGAGCCCGACGATTGGCCAGACTTTAGAATGTAAGTTTTGTTTACCTGTTCTTCGGTTTACGTGCACGTGATGCTAATTTACCAAAAGGGCGGCTGGCCCACGACCGTCGCGGCCAGCGGGTCTTCGCCCTCCCCAGGGGATGGGAAATCCGATTGTTAAAAGATTTGATGCGAATGAGATGGAAATCGTTCGAATGAACAGCAGAGCACCTGACGAATCCAGGTTCAGGACGATTGAACCTGATAATGAAGGTTACCCCGTGCCGACCCTTGGTATAAAAGTAATTGAGTATGAT
The DNA here is from genome assembly GCA_001414345.1 of Hymenoscyphus infarciens. Taxonomy (NCBI): domain Eukaryota; kingdom Fungi; phylum Ascomycota; class Leotiomycetes; order Helotiales; family Helotiaceae; genus Hymenoscyphus; species Hymenoscyphus infarciens. The sequence goes on along the minus strand of LLCB01000321.1, from coordinate 3,806 downwards.
TTGGCCGATTTTTACCCCGGGAGGGACGATGATGGCGACGATTCCGATAACAATCCCGACAATCCCGATAATGATCCCGACAAGCCCGACAAGCCCGACAATCCCGATGTTGATCCCGATGTGCCGCCCCACGATTCACCGCCCAGAACCAGACCTAGAGGGGAAGTGATTGTGTGGGCGGAAAACGGCGAGATATCGTTTAGGGGACTTGAGGGGTATAAAAATGATATATATCCCGCGCATTCCAAACCAGTGCCATTGAGCAGCACACAGAAGCGAGAGGTCCGACTAAAGAAATTACGTTTGGCAAAGCACAAAAGAGATGTATGGAATAGGGCGCGCGAAAACATCCAAAGGAGGACCAAGAGACTCATTAGATTGTTCGCACGGCTTAGCAACCTTCACCGAAGAATAAGGGATCTGATTCAGCAACGAACAACCGACCCCACCGTCCCAGGGCCCACGGGAGAGGCATTGGAGAAGATGCTCACAGACATAGAGGCAGAGCGGAAAGAAACGACAAGGCGTTTGTCAAAACTAGTAGATGATTGGGATACACTCAAGGAAGCCGGCAAGACCGGGGATATCAGGCACCCTCCTGTCGTAGACGAAGATTTAGGGGAGGAGAACCTTGAATCTGACTACTACGATTCGGACGATCCAGATCTCGGACAATATTATGGGCCCAAAGAAAAATTAATGGATGATATTTTGGAATACTGGAAGAAGTACAGAAAAGAATCAGGTGTATACAGGAGGGATACAGCCGAAAAAAGGAACGAGGAGGAAATGCTGGATAATCGTAAGGATTTTCATTACAGGAGTATTAGGGATTTGGATATACACTCACTCATCCCCTGGATGGGCAAAAATGGACAGACCTTGGGCACAATGGAGGAACCGCCACAGGAAAACGGGGCGGCAGAATATGCGTATGAGCATGTCAGATCTACCTTTATTATTAGGCCAGAAGAGCTTCCCGGCTACGGAGAACAGGAGATTGTGCCCATTGAAGTAAGGCCTGGGGAGGACGAGGCAAGAACCGTACGATCGAGGATACTAAAGAAGGGGGAAGCTCCATGGGGTGTGCCCCCCATCATTGCGGCCTGGTACACCAAAATATGGAAGGTCGATGTCAACACCACCCCTACCGAAACACTCCAAGAGTATTGTGATTCTACTGGTGTGCCGAGAAGCGGCAGTCGTCGGCAGATGATTGACGATCTCAAGGCATGGACAGATGATAACATCACCAGATTGGACTTAAAAGCAATGCGTCGAGATCATAGAGTAAGGTTGAAGGAGACGCAAGGGGGCGGTTGGTTGATACCAAGAATCATCGAAGGCCAAATCATCATGGAACCTACACAGAATGAGTTCCATTGTTTTTATGAATATGAAACAGTGGCAATGCTTGGTCCTCCTAAGGCTATAAGAACTGGCGTGGATGGTCATCGAGAAGTTTACAGAATTGCCATCGATATTGATGGCTATGCATCCGCTATTCCCGCTCGGCTGGCCCAAGACTTTTCCGAAAACAATGACGATTACCCTTTTGATATAAGAGTTGGACTACCACCACGAATACCCGAAATAGAAGAAGAAGAAGAGTCCGACTCAGACGAGGATAGGTACTCCGAATCAGAGTCAGAGGATGAGGATGACGATTCTGGCAGTGAGGACGAAATGACCCCCAATCCTTGCGACCCTCTAATTGCTCGAAATCAAATTCGCGGAAGAAGAAGTAGAGAAAGTGAAGTGTCAAGTGTACAAGGTATCTATGATGACCATTTACACCCTAAGCGACAAAGACGCCCTCCTCCCAGCCGTTCGGGTGAAGGTTCGGGTGAAGGCGCTGGTGGAGGTCTTGGTGAAGAAATAATCCCCCCTGTTGGTGCCGCTGCGCCCGCCTTCAACCCCGCCAACGACCGCGGCAGCCAAGCGGACTCAGAGGTGAAAAGCATTTTCCTAGACTAAGTCAAAGCAAGGGAGATGCAGGTGGAAAAAACAGTGGTGGAAATGATGACCCTTTTCCAGCAGAATCAAGATCTACTGGTATATCCAGAAACACCAAAATGGAGGGGGTTGGCTACTTTGGCACTGCTAGCAACCTCTTGCTATTCCTTCTCATGGGAACCACAAATGTGTATATATTTCCAAAATACTTTCTAGTCATTGGAATTTGTCACTTTGGGCCTTTTTCTGTTCCTAATACATCTTAGCGCATTAATTAAATATCATTACGAAGTATTAAGCTGTTTGCAATTATTGACTCTTTAGTATTTACTATTCCTGTAACAGTTATTGCTGCAACTATACACTATATCATTTAGGCCTTAAAACCAGAAAGTTATTGGCAAGAAACTCGATATGGGGAATCTATTGAATCAAACCCATTCCATTCATCAAAAAAAAAAAGGGGGGGGGGGCAGCTGTGTATATATGAATGTTTTACCGTGACAACTTTTACAGATAGGAGAAATCGTAGGGAGTTCAATTTTCAAGCTGTTTTTCTCTAGATGAAATGCAAACAACTAACTATTCAGTACGGTAAAGATACGTAATTCGTTGTTTGGAGTCCTTGAAGTTACTTACTTGGAATCAAAGAATGCAAGAAATTGTACTTCCAGCACCGACTGTGACAGAAAATACACGAGCAGCCAGACCACACCTCAATTCAAGTAAAACGAAATTAGAGAATTCTGAGACAAGATCTATAGTCAAAAAAACTCAAGGACGTCAAGGGACCTATCAACTCTTCGAAGAAGTTGTATATTACTATATTTTATAATACCCCCTTGCTTGCACAAAGAATTTCAAGCAAGACTACAGAAACTCTAATGCCTCTCGATGATGGTATACCGAACAAAGCTATAACAAGCGAGACCATCCCAAACCAGATCTCTTAGATATCTCAAAGAAACCAAGAATTAGGATGCAAGACGGCGCGGTTGACAGTTTGGGCCTCTGGCGCTAGCCCCGATTCGGCCCTAGCCCCATGCTAAGAGCGCCAAGTCTCAGCCCTAACCCTACCCTAAAACCACCTATTTATATACACTCCCTTTTATATATAATCTATTAAAATAATACCACCCTACTATATACTAATCTGTATATATCTAAAGAGCGAGCAATTACATATCTAATATACTTAAAATCATCTAAATTAGACTCTTTTTAGTAGCGCTATCGCGATCTAAAGTAATATATATAAATACGAAGCCACTTATATGCTCTAACTATTAATATCTCAGGGCCGGCGATAGCTCTCTATTAACACTACTCCTCTAAAAGAGCTTTAAATTAAAAGATAAATAGATATATTAATTATTTAAATACTAATTGCTTTATATATAAAGTATAAAGTAAAAGAGAGTACTACGTTGTGCTCAACTTTTGAAGTGTTACTAAGGTTGCTTAATTTATGTCTTAAACACCTAATATTCTATCTATACTACCTCTAAAAAACTATTAACTAGTAGGTTAGAAGCTCTCTTCTTATTAGTATAGGCTCCTATAGTATTTTTACTATATAACGTGTACGAAGCGCTTCTAGGGTGAGTGGTTAATAGTCTACTTTTATAGAACGCCTAGGTCTAAACTATTAACTAACCTACGTAGCCTCCTTAGCCACGCCTCTTCAGCTACGCCTCTTTTAATACTCTAAAAGTGCTTGTTTATACTCTAAAAGTACTAGAAAAGAGCCTCTTAAAAGTCTCTAAAATTAATAGACTATCTCTTATTTACTTAGAGCTCTACTAGCTAGAATACTTTTATATTATATATATATATATATATATATATAT